>SNQJ01S0023902.1:65496-88453 GCA_010110895.2 Picea sitchensis
GATGCTGTTGAAGAATACCCTTCTTGTTAAGGGGGAGTGTTGAAATAATGTAGCTGCAAAGAGTATTGTTATTTTTCTTATTATTTTATTCATAGGATTAATCCCCATTGTGGATTAATCATGTTGCTAATTGTAGTAGGACCAAATCCCCTTTTGCGGTTTGGTCAACAGACAATTGTAATAGGCCGAATAAGAAGTCGTCCCCAACAGTTATTATTGAGACCCATAAATAAATTAAAGGTGGGTTTACCCACCCAGAGTGAGAGGTTGGCCCTTCAAGTGAAGACCCTTCACACGTGCCAGTCTTGTATATATAGGGAGGCTAGCACCTCACTTCAACACACAACACACTTGTTCATTCTTAAGAGGCAAGCTGCAACTTACTAGTTGGAGAGAGGTAGAAGAGTGGCACATCTTTTGGAGAGGACTATTTGTATTGGTTTGAGCTATCTCTTGACATTGTATTGGCAATTTATGATAAGGAAGTTTTTGCTTGGTTTTCTTCCCCTAGAGGGTTTCCGAGGATAAATGTTGTGTCTCTTGTGAATGTGTATTTCTCAGTGATCTTGTTCTTATGTTTCTCTTATCTATTGAAATGCAAAGAACTATAATAATAGCATAAACATTAACAGATCCCAAGGTCAATGTGAATTAGTTGGTGATGATCCCAATACTACATGGTGATAATCCCATTGTAGCATCTAAACTCCATTCAACTGATCAAACTAAAGTGAAAATTGAAGAGAATATTCTTGCTAGAGGAATATTCTTCCTAAAGTATAGGAGACTAAATAAAGACTAATAGGAGAGGAAAAACCTTACGAAAAATAAATCCTATGTGTGTGTGAAGTAACACCAACACGATCTTGTCTCTTTGTCTCGGAATCTTGAACATATATAACATCAAGTGGATTTCCAAATCTTGGATGGAAGAAACCAGTAGCAAATTAGAGCCATCTTCTGCATGCAACACGATGGAGATAGGGGACACCTCGAAAAACATTTTTTTATAGTTATGTGTTTTCATATTGCAAAGTTTTTGTTATTTTATGCTAAATATGGCACAAATCCCAACCATATATACTTACGTAACAAAATATGTAAGGATATAGAAAAAGGAAAGAAATATAGATATATGTAAGCATTATTTATTTCTAATACAAGACTTAGTCGTGCCATTACCTTGATTTTTGTAACCCTCTATTTTAGTGTTCATAATATTTATAGAGTTAATTAGAATTGTAGGAAGCATAAGGAACAAGTTGTTTTCTTGATATTTAATTCCTAGAGAAAAGATAACATAATACACTATGTAATTTCCTATCCTTATGATTTATCTTATTGGAGCATCCATGAATTACAATTGGTATTGGACTTGTTTAACTAATCTTCCTACAATTCTTCTTTGCTTTTCTTATGTTTTCTATCATTGAATTTCTAGTAGTGAGGTAGGGTTATTTTCTTTGCTATGAGATGGTAGAAGAGTACAATTGGAAAGACCTTCTCTTAGATTTAGTTATCAAAGAATGAGACAATACATATAGACTCTGGAATTTACTTGTCTTTGTATTAGTCTTAATGATGAAACCATAGACTAAACTATGATACCTCTTGCAAGTTTATCTTGTTATAGTTTAATTGCTTGAATTCATTTTTATACATTAAGTGTGCATGCGTATAATAGGTTTATTTTCCTAAAAGGTAATTTATGTTGATTTTTCAATAAGCTGGGATTAAGCATGAAGTTCATTCCATTTTATCCTTTTACTTAAACCATAAACAATTTGTTGCAACAACCAAGATCGCAAAAAGAAACACTATGCACAAGTACACAAGAAGTATCCTGGGAAACCCTTCTCAACAAGGGAAGAAAACCCAACCAACCCTTTGATATATTCTTCAAGAGAAATACCTCCACCACCATAAATACCTAGCACACTAGAGGGTGCTCACAAACCCTAGAAGACTAGTGCCCAAGAGAAGTGCACACTTTTCCCAAGAACAAGTGTTTGCTGAAATTTCCAAACTCACACTTGTGATATGATTCCTCAATGGGGAATTTACCTTTACTTATATTATACTGAACTTGTCAACATAAGTGTCTATTGGCACAACAAGGTCGTCCTAACTAACTCACAATATAATTAATAATTACCAGATTAATTATCTTTTACATTAAGGTGGGGCTGACCTGTACCCTTTACATTACAATTAGGGTTACAGGTAAGTCTTACTCTTGAACAATATAGCAAGGGATCTCATNCTCACAGGACAACCACACTTACTAGTGCTCAACCACTAGGATCACGTTCACCTGTGCTCATCCACAAACACATCCAACTCAACATATATTTTTTCCCACTGCATTACACAGGAGAGTCATTTGGAGTTCATCATCTCAACTCTCTACTCAGAGGAGGCTAATACATTGTTTTCATCTATGTCTCATAACGATGCATGCAACTCATGGGAATTCACACGTTCACCTTATGCTCAGCCACATGTACGTCTAGCTCAATAGATCTTCTTTCTCACTGCGTTAGACAGGATAATAATCTAGAGTTATTCTCAACTCTCTATAAGGAGGAGACCATCACTACGTTCCAGTTCTGTCTTAGATAGGAACCACACACCCATCTTAGGGGCTTTGTCTCAGGTCTGTGTCCTGGAGGATATCTCACTCAACTGTAATCATCAACAATTTATGATACATAAGTCATTTAGCAAGTCAATTCAAGCATCCATCATATCCAGAAATAGTGCATAGTGCCTCATAAATATGTAAGTTTCATATATGCAAGTGTTCTTAGTTAACATATATTGAAGTGTTTTTAGTTAATTTGAAAAAATAGAGAATGAATTTCATTTATGACAACATTACTGAAGATGCACTCAAGAGCATATGATACTTGTTTTACACTTATATAGGAAACAAAAACACTTGGTAGGGAATAGCCTAGGGGATTGTGCCCATAGGATTGCCGACTAACCCTTTGCCAACATCCACCCAAGTGTTATGCATTAGAACATATTAGGATGTATGATACGAAGAAGAGGTGGCCGAGGATGCTTTTGTGGTGTAGTAGGAGCCACCCCTATTACCAACACCTTGGTAGGAAATATTGTAGAATGAGGTAACCTAGAAGGTATTCAAAAATCTCATCACAATTTCCCTAGTAAATATATAGAATCCAATATACCATTTATCCAATCCCAAGTTGAATTCCCAACTTACAAAGTCAACAACTCTCCACCCACAGAGTCTATGGACAAACAATAGGCTTTGGATTATCAAGAAAACCCCATTCAAGAGCTAAATTTCCATGTCGACTCTTTGGAATCTATATGGTATATTTGGGAAAAAAATTATTAAACATCGCTACTTAATGGGGGATTCTAACCAAAGGGAGGGAGTTAAATTTGAAAAACATTCCAATGGGAACCATTTAAATTTGAAAAACATTTCACCCTCTACATTACCTAACTTCGGAGGCGATGCCCATAAGCATGGATAATGAAAACCTAGGCATATTTCACTTGAGTTTTGATGTCTAATGGTCCAAATTATAATGTTGAAGCTACGATTATGATTATCCTTTGATGCCCATAAGCATGGCTAATGAAGACCTAATGAAGACCTAGGCACATTTCACTTGAGTTTGATGTGTAATGTTCTAAATTCTAATGTTGAAGCTATGATTATGATTATCCTTTGATGCACATAAACTAAAATTTTTTCAAACAACCCTAAACAAAAGCAACACTTGTTAACCCTCAGTTGATAAACTGGAATTGGGGAAAACACTATTCATACCTGCGATGAGACAAACATTCTTCGAGAAGAAATACCTGTATTACTGCAAAGCTAGGGATCTTCGAGAAGAAATTTTCGAAATGACCCCAAAGGATGTGCCATTTATAGCTAGGGATCTTCGGGAAGAAATTTTCGAGATGACCCAAAAGGATGTGCCATTTATACTTCCAAGAATTATAAGGCAGCGAATAAAAGCTTCCTGATGCCTAAAAGCTGACGTGCATATGAAGATGGAGAGCGTAACTTCACGTTCACCTCTCACCGGCAAACGACATGAGGAAGTAAATTGGTACGTGACTTTCAAAATTTAAAAATCGGCCGGACTTGAAGACAAATTCTAATCATTTCAGTCCTAACGTAGATGTGTGAAAGTCATATTGGAGGTTTTTTTAAGGAGTTTGGACTTTGTTTTCCATTTTTTTTTCAAGAAGAGATCCTTGAACGATAATAGTTACAGAGCAAATAATTTGACAGGGAGACTTCTGAACACAAAGCAGCAAAAACGACGTGTTTACTATTTCTTTGGAATAATCTTGTAACGTGCACATGTGAGAAGTTCCTTGGTCTTTCAGATCTACAACGTGCTGGAATTGTAATTCCATGTTGTAAATTTTGTTTATAAACAAGTGGCTCATAGCCATTGTCATTGGATAATGTCGGTGCTAAGTGTTCACGACATTATTAAGAAAATTTGTATTAGAAAGGAAAACTGATGGCCATTGTATTATATTGACATGAGTTTGATTAAAATAAAAAATAATATTTTATATTATTATATATTACTATTTAATGGACATTCAAATTAACATTTTAATTTTCTTTTGTTGTTGTTATACTTATTTAATATTGACATGAATTTATGAATTGATGATAATTTAAAGTTTTTATATATATATTTTAACATTATAATATATATAAACATTTAAATGGTGAACATAAAATTCTTACACATCCTATGTTGTAAAACATCTTGTATTTACATAGAGCAATTCAATAGATAAATGTGTGATTATTAATACCTATAATCCAATTTAAATTGGTTGTTTCTTGGGTTTTGTCTAAAGATTACCAAAAAAAAAAAAAAAATCATTTCACATTTTTTTCAAAACATTTTTTAATATAATAAGTTAGATACATGTAATAGTTAGAGTATTGGAAGTAATAATTGATGTTTAAGTGATTTATTTCATTAATATCAATTTTACTTCTTCACTTTTGTGAGTATCACTCAGGGAAACAAGTACTAAGTGGACTATTCAAATTCATAAAAAAATGGTGGTTTGGATTAGTTCTCATGGGATATGGGTGATAGAGGGAAACAAGCACTAAGTGGACTATTCAAATTCATAAAAAATTGGTTGTTTGGATTAGTTCTCATGGGACATGGGTGATGGAGGGAAACAAGCACTAAGTGGACTATTCAAATTCATAAAGAAATGGTGGTTTGGATTAGTTCTCATGGGACATGGGTGATACATTAATGACATACACTAAGTAGATAATTCCAAAAATTGTATTTCATATGTTCGAATAGGTAAGGCCTCCAAAATTTAAATAAAAATATTAAGGGAACTTTAAATAAATACTTCATAAGGAACAATACTTGCTAAGGTCTTCCAAATGGTGCAACAAACTAAATGGACTTGACTATGGGAGAAAACTACATGGTTAGTGTGTAGAATTGATGGTTAATAATGCAAAACAATGATGCAGAGAAAAACCTATCCCTATATTCTAGTTTAAGACACATAGCTCAAGTTCAATGGACGTCACCATAAAAAATGTCAAACAAAACATCATTGAGTATTGTAAGACACATCCAAAAATGCTAATTTTGGGGTTAAAATGCATAGTAAAATATAAAAAAACAATCTTTTTTTGTATTTTTTTGGATATGATATATGCAAGAAAAAGGACTCACACCACACAACTATGTACAAGGCACTATGCATCCTTATTATTCATGAAAATTAGAGCCCATTTCTAGGCTCAAGCCAAGGAGCTTCATCATCATCGATGAAGTCATGGGTCATTGTTGGCATCATATGGCACACCATAGTGAGGCCATGCCACATAATATTAGATTTATGTGACTAAAGATACACATCGTGAGTGGTCTCATGAGATAGGACTACTCATTGATGATATTCATTAATATTTGGAGGAATGAAACACAAATCTTCGACATAAAGGAGAGAAGAGAACTCAGTGGAAAGTTTTGAAGATGATAGCCGAGGAAAAAAAGAGTTAAGACCGGGAGGTCTACTGGATGTCCCAACAAATTCCCCTAGTCCTGAATTGAGACTCAGCATGCTAACTCTCATAAATTTTGAATCAGTAAAAGATGATCCATGCATCACCTCATCCTTGGGATCATCTATGGAATCGTTGGCATTGAGGATGACCTTATTTGAAGGAAAATCAGTATCAAGGAAATCATGTGAGCTTGGAGAGTCAAAAACTCATGCAGATGGAGTAGGTTGATCACACTCTATAGGGGGGTGGATCTGATAACTAGTATTAGATGATGTTGACAATATTATTGAGGAGGAAATATTGACCGATGCGAGCGGTATGTTGGCTCCATAACACTCAAATTTTTCCATGATGGCCTCATCGAAAGGAAGCTCCATATCTAGGAAGTCATGTGAAGAAAGAAGAGGAATGACATGCCAAGAAGTGTTGGATGTTGATGAAAGTCAACATCCTATTGGAGATTCAGATTAGGTTCAGGATAGATTGACTGGATTTCCAAATAAGAAATATTGACCATTGAAAGTGACATACTAGCTCTTAAAGACTCAATTTCCTGTAGATGAGGAACTACCCAAGGATCGAAAGACCCAAGGGATCAACTTGTAAACTAAGAGATCATATTGATTGGGGAAACAATTGTGGTAAGGAGGTGTTTAGGGAAGGGGAAATGTTTGCATGAGTGAGGAGCCTTTCAACACCCCCACAACAAAAATCACGTAAGTGTTTTGGAAATAACCAAAAAATGTTAAATTGGAACCTGCATCGGTTCGAAGGTTTGGGGTGTAAAACAAAAGTTAATCAATCATAATGATCTTTCCTTGGTGATGAAATCAGAGGAACATAAATATGGATGAGACAACCTTACTCATATTGTAGAATTAGGTGCAACCGAGTAGCAAATTATACTTCAATGATGCATTGACTACCTCCACCTCAACGGAGAGCATCTTTCCACCTAAGTCAAAGGGAAATGTGGTGATAATACCATGAGGATTAAATAAGTGTTCATCAAAATTCTTCAACATGGTGTGATATGGGTCAATCATTACAGTGCCAATGGTTTTCCAACATGGAATGGACATAATGCAAGTCAAAGAACCTTCATCAACCACAATGTGGAGGACATTTTTCCAAATTAATCTTTAAATGATTTGGAAAGAAATATGATGGAAAAGTTGATTACAAGAATAGTCCATGTAAAACACAATAAAACTAGTTTTGTATGGATCAACCACGCCTACAACAAATGAAGAAACTTTTAGTTGTGTTTGGAATCTTTGGAAAACCTCTAGACTAGACATGGCACATGGTTCCTGGGTCAAGTCTTCCACAATGCTAAAGTTGTGGGCATCTTGAGTGTTTGGATTGTGTGCCATGCCTCAAAGAACACCCTTTGGTGGCCAAAGAAATGTGTGAAACAATAGTTTCTCTATCTGAAGAGGTCCATGAGGATAGGAAGAGAAATTTGGTTTCTAATTCGTAGAACCTACCTTGAGGGAATCATAGTTGTGTTCTTGGGTCTTTAAGGAAATCATCTAATCACACATCATGATGTTGGTGGTAGAGTAAAACCACTCGAAATAAGGGGTACCTTCTGTGTTCTCTTTCATACAGATCAATATAGGTGTACACCCACCTATTCCACTGGCTCAAAGAACAATTTTCCATTTTTGTATTTTTTTAGAGTTTTTCAAGTCCCAAACTTTTGGGGCCATTTGGAGGCCCTAAATGATGTTTTTTTGGACTTTTTTGGGGGAAAGGATTCCCAAAAGCATGCCTTGACCCACATTGGAAGTTTTACTTCTTGGATAGACCTTTCCGACGAGGTATCGAATGCCCCAAATAGATATCATATGCAAACATTACTCCCTCGAGAAGTTGACGTATCAACTACGCCATCGGGTCGTGCAAACCTTTTGGCCTTTCATATTCTAGGGTTAGGGTTTTGTAGTTTATTTATATTAGAAAGGACTTTGGAGCCAGATTGTAAACATCATCTTCTTTTGAATGAGAGTATCCATCAGATCTCTTCTCAGAGATAAGATGCCACCATTTTAGTGAGTTCATTCACTTTGTGTTCTTATAGTTTTTTCACATTTATTTGATTAATAAAAATTGTGCATTATTATATATGTGGTTCGGGAAATATACCTGTGTATTTACTTATTATATTTCTTCCTTCATTTCTTTCTCAAAATAATTTGGATCACACCTACAAATGGGCATGATTTGATGCAGTTATTTACTGAGGTTGGGGGGGGAAGGGATGAGTAAAACAAATAAGCTATTGGGGATCTTTCTATTGGGAAATCTAGCAATGGATTTCATCCTTCCTATGAAACTAGTGAGTATCCATGTTCATTATTATAATTTTTCGTGTTGTTATTTTTCTTCTTCCCCCTAGGTTGTTGAGGATTCATCAATTTCATTTATTTCACCAAATTCACCTCGGATGGTTGAAAGGGAGCCTAAGAAGTTTGGGTGGTGGGATTAGTAGCTGGAGGGTTTGAGGAAATATTCATGTTACCCAACTGACCAACTAACTAGACCTTATATGTACTGGAAATAGAGTCAAAAACTCCATTAGAATGGGGTACTCAGTTTTATCTATGTGGATTTGTCGACACCCTTGGAGCATGTAGGATGATATCCGATAGAGTTCGAAACTAAGAATAGATAAGATCTAAATGTTGGGAAAAAAGGACATATTTCTCCTTGGAAGCTGCCCCTACCATAGAAATTCCCTTGTAAATAGATGGAAAGATGGATTTGGTAAACCACACCATCAGCACTAGGTTAAATTCTTTTTCTTTGATCATTATACGACTTTGTCTCCACCCATAAATATGATCAGAGATGTGAGTGTATGTGTCTCGGCATAGATATTTCAATATCTATGTCTCAGTCTCATACCTAATGTGAAGTTTAAAATGAGTTTAAAATTCCATCACCAAGTTATAGAGGCTAGAGAAGGAAGCTTTGTTTATCTCTATATACCACTTTGTGGCACCTATTGTCAAACATCACTATAAAATACATAGTCTAATTCTATCATCCATTAAGGAGTTAGATAAACACCATAGGTTATAGGTCATGATATGTGTATATGAGTGTTAATCCCTAGAAAAATCCTTGTGTTATGTATAAAACCCCTTATTAAGACATAAATATTGAATTATTACAATTCTAGTGTTATATGTGTAGACTGGATAGAACCATTCATTGTACCCTTTCATCATAATTGTACCCCTTTGTCTCCTATATATATATATATCAAGGAGATCTACTTTTAGGTTCATCTTATCTCATCTCATATTGTGATCTAGATTTCTAAATGGAATGGAATGAAATATAGAGTGATAACAAAAAAACATAGAGATACAATGAAATTTGACTTCTATTAGTAAATGAAATGTAAATTTTCACATGCAACTCTATGTGACTAATTTTAGATCTCAAAATTGCTTCTCGGTGATCGAACAATAAAACTCTAACTGCTATCACTTAACAACTTTACACTGAAATTATTGAATGAAAACATATACAATGTAAAAAAAGAGATCAAAGGTGAATCATAAATACACGAGACACAATTTCAATTATGTAATCTTTTTAGAATCTGAAATCATGAGGGAAAAGATATCCCTCCCAACCAAAACAATATCCCCAAAATATGAGGATAACATTATCCTCCAAAGTCACCAAAACTGAGAACAACCTTGCTCTCCAATAACCATACAAATGAGAAAATCAAACCTCAATAGCATTTTGGAAATCTCCTCTGCCCACAAATATGTTGTAGACCACCTGTATGGCCTACTGACATGACCTGTCAGCATGTATGGATTTGACCTACCCAAAAAATAAGATACATGATTCACCTTACTGGCAACTAGCGTACATAAGTTGTTTTATCCAATGTAATCCACGTATATCCTAAACATGATTCATCATTCTTCAACCCATGTATATACAGACTTCATCCTCCTACAAACCATGTATTTCACGAAAAGTTTGTTCCACACATGCAACCTTCTTCTATTCTCTCTTTAGGGCCATATTTTCCACCTTATAGACTTTCCCCTTGCTGAGAACACCAATCCCTCTAGGAACAAATGGAGACTCATTTATGCCAAGTACATCATGTTACCACACTATGACACAATATGATATGTCACAATCACCTCTCTTCTTTATATACAATACTTAGTGGTCACCATTGACATAACTTTTGATTGGAAGATATGTTTTTGGTGATTCAAAATTTTTGATAAAGAGGAAAAGGAGGAATATTATTATTTTTATTCCACATGGGTCCCAAAAATATGCCAACACCAATTAAACATACAGAAGTATGATCTATCACTCATGAAGAAAATGATGAGATAGATAACAAGTTGTCCAAATTGGAGGAAAAAATGAATGTTATGAGTGCCAAGTAAATAACAAATGATGATTTGGTAAACTCAAAGAAAAATCCAATAAATGGAAAGGAAGATGGGTGAAATGGAAAACAATATGGAAGAAAATAAGAATCCCATGAAAAATAAGATGGATGAAATGGACAATAAGATCAATGAAAATACAAATGGCATTAAAGAACAAATACAAAATTCCATGAAGGAATTGCAAAATTCCATGTCTTTAGTGAGATTTCATGGTCTAGATGAGATACTCTCTAAATGAAATACCAAAATGAAAGGAAATAAGGAAAATAATGATAGTATTCATGTTGAACAAACTACCAATAATAAGCAATTTTCAACTAGTGAATATAACTCTAATAGTGGATTTAATTATGCTGGGGGTCATAAATTCAAGTTTCCCAAGATTAAATTAAATAATTTTGATGGAAAAGAGGTCTTTACCAGGGTGAACCAAATGGAGAAATATTTTGAACAACATAATATTATGGATGATAAGAAAATGATTCACATAGAAACTTTGAACTTTCAGATAAAACCATATCAATGGTATAAATGGATAGTGAAAATGCGTCCCCCTCTTTATCATTATACTTGGGGTTTATTTACAAGAGACTTAGAAGCATAATATGGGAAAGTGTGGGAAGAAAAATACTTCAATCAATTGACAAGAATCAATCACTTACGTGATATTGAAGATTATAATTCAGAATTTTAGGCATTGGCCACAAGGGTGGATAACATAAGTGATGAAAAATTGTTGGAATCTTACATGGGTGGATTAAAACAAGACATCAAACATGAGATTTTGTTAATACATCCTACAAATATTATGGAAGATATGAAAAATTCTCATCATATTCAAGAAGAAAATAAGGCTACACACAAGTCTAACCTTGGAGCATACATAGCAAGAAAAGATCGTTTTGGGGTCATAAGACAAGCGTAAATCAACCAAAAAGGTTGAGACCTCAACAAATGGATGAAAGAAGAGAAATAATACTATGTTTAAATTGTGAGAACAAGTACCGTAAGGAGCATAAACATGGTGAGAAGAAATTATTCTACATAAACTGTGAAGAGGAAGAAGATAGTGTACTTGTTACACATGAAATTTGCACACCTAGGTACCTCGCCCGAAGTGTCGTAAAGTGTTGTATAAGTGTCACATACACCTTGACACCATGGAATAACCTATGTCGCAATCCCTATTCAATGTGGAGGAGGGATATATTACATGAAGGAAAAAAATACTAAGTACACATGAATTATTATTAATATTCATGGAAAAGAAATGGAATAAGTGTGAGAAAAGTGCACATGAATTATTATTAATATTCATGAAAAAGAAAGTAATTAAGTGTGAGGATACACCTCACATTTGGTTTCCTATTTTTTAGGGAAGGTGGAGGATCTCATGGATGGTTGAAATATTTCCTCCTTAAAATCCTTGAGAGATATTTCCTCCCCAAAATCCTTAAGAGATATTTTCTCCCTAAATATCTTAGAGATCCCTTTCTTAGTGGATCTGATGAGAGATTCTCTCCATGGTGATTAAGTCTCCAAATCTTATATAATGAGTGATTTCCATGGAGGGAGGAAAAATGGAGATTGATAATTATACCAAACTTATGATCTCATGAGTGGTATGTCATTTGGAACATCAACATTCTGTGCATGGACTGTTTAAGAAAGTGTTTGGACAAGGGGAACTTGATGAGGCTACTGCACTCACATCTATGGTTGTAATTTTTCTTCATTGTTGTTCTCATTGATATAATATGCTTGGCCTATTTCTTTCAAGTCTGTGTTTGATCTCACATGAACTTGTCTCTAATAGATAGATCTATTTTGAGCTAATCTCAGTAGAGTAGGAAGCTGGTTGTATCTTTGTTTGTCTACAGGGATTATCGAGGAGTTTAAGATTAGAGCTCAACTCGGACTGTGCAGGGAAAAACACCGGTAAAAAGGTACTTATTTTCTCCTTTCTCCTCACACATTAGTTTATATAGATCTAAAAGGAAGTTAGTGTCCATGTTAAGCACCTTATGTCTTAAGAGTTAAGAGTCTAGCTCTCAAGAGGAGATCTACCTATCCACAGGGAGATTTTCCTACAAGAGTACTTCAACCAACAAGGTTGACACCTCAAAAAATGGATGAAAGAAGATAAAAAGGACAATGTTTTAATTGTGATAGCAAGTATATTAAGGGGCATAAATGCAGTGAAAAGAAATTATTCTACATAGAATGTGATGAGGAAGAAGATAAGGAATTGGAACCGCCATAAGATATACATCTAGACGAGACTACACCGACAATATATTGTCATGCATTGGTCGACATAAGTACTCCAAAAATATTCAAAATACAAGGATACATCAAAAAGAAAAAGGTAACAATATTGATTGATTCTGGTAGTACCCATAATTTCATCAATTATAAATTAGCAAAATATCTCAATTTCTTTGTATATCCCACAACAGAGTTTCAAGTAATGATTGCAAATGGAGGTACCATAAATTGTTCATGGAAATGCCATAGTATTAAGCTCAACATGGGGGAGTATTTTCTAGATATCCACGTGATTTCCATCCAAATGGGGGTGTTGATGTTTTATTAGGGGTCCAATGGTTACAATCATTGGGAACAACGCCCTTTAATTTTCAAGATATTTTCATGAAATTTTCCTCCGATGGCAAGGAAATTGAGATTAGAGGTATGTAAGGGAAACCATATAAAGTTATGATTTCTAATAACATGATAAATTACTCAAAAAAGGACACCGATGTGTAATTTCACAATTGTTCTCACTTGATGTTCAAATATCTTTATCCCCTACTCCATCATATCTCTAAATAGTTATCAAAAATCATTACAAGGTACTTGTTGAAATTCCTAATGGTCTTCCACCTGCTTGAGATCATTACCATGCTATTTATTTGCAATGAGAAAGTGTACCGCCTAAGATTAGGCCTTACTAGTATCCATATGCACAAAAGAGTGAGATGGAGTGCATGATACAAGAAATGTTAGAGACTGGCATCATTTAACCTATTCAAAGTTCTTTCTATTCACCAATGGTGTTTGTTACAAAAAAGGATGGTTCATGGCATATGTTTCTAGATTATAGACAACTCAACAAAATTTACATCAAAGATAAGTTTCTTGTCCTTGTCATTGATGAATTATTAGATGAATTTCATGGAGAAAAATTCTTTACTAATATGGATCTTTGTCCGAGATATCATAAAATCAGAATAAGGTATGAAGACATTCTTAAAACATATTTTGGAACACATGAAAGTCATTATGAGATTTTTTTTATGTCATTTGTACTTATTAGTTCACCTTCAACATTTCAAAGCTTAGTGAATTATATTTTCAAGCCTTTCCTTAGAAAATTTGTGTTTGTATTTTTTGACGACATACTAATCTACAAAAAATCTTGGGAAGAGAATGTACAACATGTTGACAGATTATTACAACTATTGGAAGTGAAAAAACTTTATGCAAATCCTTCCAAGTGTGCCTTTTGGGTTGAAGAAGTGGAATATTTGGGTCATATTGTATCTCATGAAGGTGTAAAAGTGGATGCTGACAAAATTAAAGATACAATGGAATGACCAATTCCCAAAACCTTGAAGAATATTAGAGGATTATTAGGATTGACACTATATTATTGCAAGTTTTTCAAGAACTATGGTCAAACAGAAGCACCTATAAGAACATTAGTAAATAAGGAAGCATTTTATTGGACGAAGGAATCAACCAAAGCTTTTGAAAAAATTAAGGAGGATATTTGTACAAATTCCATCGTGGCCACACATGACTTTACAAAAACATTTACTGTGGAGTGTGATGCCTCAGGCCATGGAATTGGTGCAAATTTAATGCAAGAAGGAAGGCCCCTTTCCTTTGAAAGTAGCCAAATTAAAGGGAAAAACTTAGTCAAACCCATTTATGAAAAATAAATGTTGGCCATAGTACATGCAGTTCATAAATGGTGCCCTTACCTAATGGGAAGACACTTCAAATTAAAAATAGATCATGATAGTTTGAAGTACATGGAAACATAGATGATTTTAGCGATGAAATTTCGCTCATGGGAGAAATCAAGGGGTTCCAAATTTTGATTGGGGTGAATTTTTTGTATTGTATTGGCTTTTTTATTATTTTATTATTAGCCCCTAATTTTTTTTTTTTTTTTTTAAATTGCTGATTGGGTTAGCCCAGGTTTTTATGAAGGAAAGGGATAAAAAAATAAATTCCGTCCATGAAATTTCCAACAACAGCCTCCATTCACTCGATTTCTACAGATATGAAAATTACTAATAGCGAATTCGCCCTCCCATTTGATATATTTTAGGATTTATGCTTTAATTCACCAGAATATCGGGTTATGGGGAAAATATAAACTTTCATTCACCCAGTTTTAAAAGAAAGGGGATTTGTTACCCAACGAGCAGAGATTTCTTTTGTTTTCTTTTCAATTTATGGAGAGTTAGTGAATTCCTCTATTGGATTTTCCTGATAGGAAAAAATTAGAGATTACTAGGTGCAATCAGTTTCAATTTTTGTAAAACAATTTTGGTAGAGTTTGGATTAGATGGGGAAGGGGGGCAAGGGGGGCGTGGAACACAATGGAATGACAGAGGTGGTGAGAGTGAGACTATTATGCCTACATGGATTCAGGATGAGTGAAATCATTCTACAAATGAAACTTGGGAAAGGGTAAAATTTGCTGTTGGAGAGAATGGATCTTTTCTTTCCAGATGCACCTTTCCTTGCCCAAGGAAAATCAAACATGGAAGAACATTTTCCTCCCCTTATTATGAATGGTTTCAATTAAACTCTGTAAGTACTTATTTTACTACCATGATTCCCTATTGAGAACTTCAATTATACAAAGTTTGGTGTTGTTTCTGTGTGAGGGAAAATTTTAGGATACTATGGTGTTCATCTACCATCTTAAATCTTAAGGGAAATATTTTTTTTATATCAATGAATTTTCATAAGTTAGTTTCCATTCTTTTTGAATGGAAAATGGAGCTGGGAAAATTTGGTGACTATCTTTTTTCAAATCCATGTAAAGATCTTCCCAGTTGTGATGCATATCATGCTCAACATTTAAAATCCTAATTTTAATGAGGATATGCCTGCATGTATGAGTTGAATAAATAAATTTAATCTCTTATAGAAGACATATCTTGAGAGATGTATGCCAAAAAGGGACCAACAAGCATCTTGAAAAGGTAGATTGGTTTGTTTGATTAAAATATTTAGAATTGGAAGGAGTCTTTGTTGGTGATATATGTCCAACAACCTCTAGTAACCTTCTTATTTTTTTAATTTTGACTTCGCGCTGGTGAGACTCAATGCTGAAATGTGTCTCTCCATTTATTAGACGAACATGTTCTCTCAATGGATTGGGAGGTTCAAACTACTCATGTGTCTAACTATGAATGGTCCAGTGAATGCAGTTTAGCGATTGCCTATGGTACTAATTATTAGTCCCTGTTGAAGGCCAGGACTCTAGTGTTCACTAGAGCGTTGAACTTCAATTAGTTTTTGGTTGACCAAATGTATTTTTGTATGATCTTCAAAGTTTTGAATAGGAAAAAAAACATAATAATTTTTAAAATATTTTATTTACTTTTATTTGACTTTCTATTGGTTAATAATCTTCCACTCTTATTGTCGAGTTTCTTTTATGAATTTACATATACCTTTATGTATCATAAGATTGGACATTTACATTATGGGAAATCATGACAAGGATTTGGAAATCTTGACACAAAGATCTGCATTATATTGATTGGCTAATGTCTTCCTAATGTTTTTGGAAATCCTGACATACATATTTTTAGTTGCTTGGAAAATCTGTACATTATATTGACTATCAAACCCATAGTGGGATTTAATAATTGCAACCGCTATCTCCACCACCTTGAAAACACCATCAAACCAATCAATCTGTGTATGCGAGGGATTTAAAAATTTTGGCCACATTAAAAAATGTGCCCACCGTCTCTACCGCCATGAGGACACCATCAAACAAATCGATCTATGTATGTCATGGATCCATTTTATCGCCTCAATAGTGAAAGGTTTTCAAGGTACTTCTATGCATCGCCTCACCACATTTTATATTCATTATGATTGACTTCTTGCTACTCTTCCATCCATAGATTTAGTTTAATCCCCTACATCTTGGCAGGGCGATTGCTACTCCTTCATTCATATATTTTGTTTAATCCCCATCCATAGATTTAGTTTAATCCCTTGCATCCCAGTGGGGCGAGAGAGCAGGTGGGATGGATGGAATAATATTCAAAATCACGAGATTGTCTTGTATGTAAGATTCATGAATCTTACCATAATATAATTTTTGTGTTCTTTTGCTTTTCAGTTTCTATGATATCATACACTTACCAGTAAGTGTATGATCTAATTCTTGTCCCTGTAAATATCATATAACGAATGAATAACTATCAATAACGAATGAAAAACCATCAATACCGAATGAGTTACAATTTTATATTTACTAGCAGAATTCATTCAAGATCTTTATCAATATGATGGATTTAGAATTGTGCATTTTGAAAAAACTTCATCCAAAGTCCTAATTTCAAACCTGTGACTTCTCTTTGTAGTTTTCAGAGTAGCTGCATTTGTTGGTAGAATCATTATGTTCTTCTTCTTCTTCTCAATGCCACTGTCTAGGTCAGTGTGATCTTCTGCATTTCTCTTGTAGGTAACTTATTTTACCATGGCCAATTGTTTCCCCTCCAACTTTTTACAACACCATTGGATGATATTGATATGGATATTGCCTTTCCACAATATTTTAACATCCCTGGAGTCAAGATCCAGTTCCCCAAGTTGCTCAAAACTGCTACTAAGTTGAATATATCTTTATTGGGATTCAGAAAGTCGGCTAAACCTCACATGGATTTGTAGCCTCCTTACGCTCAATACGTCGACACTAGTATTTCTATGTATGATGTTTTTCCTAGGAAGAATATATCACTCACTGTGAAATTAAAGGTCGTGGAAGTACTTCTTGTGTATCTTTTCACTCGAGGTAATTCAAAGGGTTCCAAGAGAGATGACAACAATCATGGGTTGCAGAAGAAAGCAGAGGATTCTGATGATAGAGAAGGACAATCTAAGAACATGGATAGAGATATCATTATGTGTGCTTGTTCCTATACAAAAAACTAGTGCTCCATCCTGTTAACATTAGACGTTCACTCCCCTTCAATAGGTGCTTGTTCCTATAAAAAAAACTGGTGTTCCAACATGTTAACATTTGTTCTACAAAATACTAGGGTTTGAGTATGTTCATGTAAATGAATTGATTATGTCGAGGCTTGTTGGGCATTGCAAATTCAAGTTATAGATACATCTTCAAAGCATGTTTTCCTCACCACTTGGCAGGCATGTGATATTGGTGTTGTCATTTGTGATAAACACATGCAACATAACACTAACATCTGTTGCTTGTGCCATTTGAAATATTTCACTCATAACCTGGTCATTCTACACAGTTACCAAGTATGATATGTCATATGTTAGGTGGTGGGTCCATGTAGCGAAGCTTGAGCAGCTGCCTTGTTGGTCAGAAGTTCCAAAAGATTCACTCAATGATAGGTCGACGGTTCGCATTTCTATTTGCACAAAAGTTTCAATAAAACAAAATTTAAACCAACCTAGCACTGGCTGTAAAGGTATCCTCCTCTCTCTTTCCTTGCCAATGTAGCTTCAGGACTTCTGTCAATAAGACATAAAACTTCTCTCAAGAAATTGAACAATTTAAAGATTTTGTCTATCAAGAAGATAGATAATTTCTGTCAAGAAGTCAGACAATTTAAATATTTTTGTCTGAAGAAGAATTCCAACTCTGCTCTAAAATTTGCATTGGTAGCAATGGTTGGAAACAGAAACTCCTTTTAAATTGCAAAAGGACACACAATATCAAGAAAAAATTGCTTTTACTTTCCACGTCAAGTCTGCAAAAACGGTTTACAAACCTAGAAATCTTGACCACTTCATGATGATAATAATAATAAGAAATTTACTAGATAAAAGTTTGTTTTCTTGCAACCTATGCTGGTTCAAAATGCATGGATTTAGCTTCACATTCATCCTTTAGACACCACAGAAGTTACATTGGATGGCTATGATATTTTCATGGCCTTTGAACCTAGGCTTGACATGAAGGTTGGATGAACCCTCGTATGCATTTCTTTTTCTTGTGTTTCATTGATTCTGGTCCATCCCCAATTTAGAGACTTCAATAGAACATTGAGCTTCATTTCTGTGAATTCTAGAGTTTTTTCCTCAAGGTCAACAACTAATCTCTGAATCTATTTTTTTTTCAATTGATCAGCCCCTTTATCTTTTACGTTTTTCCTTAGAGAAATATTTTTTTCCAGGGAAGACTTCCAACTCTGCTCTGAAATTTTCATTGGTAGCACTAGTTGGAAATGCAAACACCTTTTAAATTTCACAAGGATGCACAATATCTAGAAAAAACTACTTTTACTTTCCACGACAAGTCCGCAAAAATGGTTTACAAACCCAGAAATCTTGACCACTTCATGATGATAATAATAATAAGAAATTTACTAGATACAAGTTCTCTTTCTTGCAACCTATGCTGGTTCAAAATGCATGGATTTGTCTTTCCAACTATCCTTTAGACACAACATAAAGTACATTGGATTGCTATTATCTTTTCATGGCCTTTGAACCTAGGCTTGACATGAAGGTTGGATGAACCCTCGTATGCATTTCCTTTTCTTGTGTTTCGTTGATTCTTGTCCATCCCCAATTTAGAGACTTCAATGGAGCATTGAGCTTCATTTCTGTGCCTTCCAGAGTTTTTTCCTTGAGGTCAACAACTAATATCTGAAGCTGTTGCTTTTTCAATTGATAAGCCCCTTTATCTTTTACCATTTTCCTTAGAGAAATTTCTTGACCTGGCCTTTCAAGAGCCCTTTCATTTTGGTCTCCATAACAATATCATTGCATACTTCTTCATATCCTATTTCCTTCATGGCAACTAGATTTGTATTATGAAATTTCTGAAGTGGTGATTTGTTTGAGAAGTCTGCAACAACACTATCTCTTCTTGAAAAGGGTTTTGATGATGTCATGTTTTCTTCTATGTAATCTATGTACTTCCACTGCTTATAAATCTCTTTTCTCCTAAAAGCATGCCCATTCCTCTTACTCATGTCTAAAATAGAAGGCTTACTGGATATTCCATCTGGTCTAGTCTTCTTAGCAATCAAAGACGATCCTATGTCATAACTTCCAAATTTTGGACAAAGAAATTGTTGAGTAGCCATGCTATCTTTAGATTTATAAGGGAGTTTCTCTTGAGCTTTGCTATTAACATTAATTTCTGATGAAGAAAATGAGCTACAGTTTGGAGACAGATCTTGCACTCTATAAGTATGGCTAGGGATACATTTATCTCCATAACTAGTCCCAGAATCCATTTCTGGATCATATATTGTCTTAAATCTGGCATCGACAGAAGTAATTTCTGTGAAATATAGCCTCTTTGATTTATTTCTGTCACTAAAATATGTACTTCCCTCAACTGAAATCTTTCACTGTGATTCACAAGTTTCAAAGAGAAAATTCCTTGAAGAAGTCACTGTGCAACCCTTTTGGCTCAATCGATCCTTCAAATCTTGAAATTCTTGTTCATGTTTTAGTTTCAATGCTTCTAGTTCATGTTGTTGCTCAAGGGACAACTTTTCCAGCTCTTGCTTTATCCTTCTACCATCTTCGAACTGAGGATCTATTAGAATGCATGTTCCTGTTAGTGCATCTGTTACAATCTTGGGATGAGAATGACCTCCATCTTGACTGATTGCCAAGAAATTTTCATCAAAATCAATTGTTTTTGCATGTCTTGGAAACTTAAATCTACTAATCATATCTATTTTACTATTTCCCTCCCTTTGACAGTTAGATTCTCTAAAAATATTACTTTCATATGATTGATCCTCAGTATTGATCATAAAAGAGTGAGGGTAAGTCACCTTGTCAATTCTTACATGCAATACATCTTGAAATCTAGAAGGATAATTCCCGGTTGCAGGCTCAGGAGAAGATTTTTCTTGAATGCTAACTAGATACTGTCACGAATACTTCCTACCAAATGGTAGACGTCGAAGTACAAATTCATCCCAATTGTTGTTGTGATCACTTGATATATCAGAAAGATAGCATGGCTACACAAAAACTTGTTTGTCCAAAATTTCAAGTTTATGAAATAGTATTTTCTTTGATTACTAAGAAGGCTGGCCCAGGTGGCATATCCAGTAATCATTTTACTGTAGATGTGAGTAAGAGGAATGGGTTTGCTTTTAGGAGGAAAGATATTTTTGAGGAGTTGAAGTACACAGATTACACAGAAGAAAACATGATATCATCAAAACCCCTTTCAAGAAGAGAAAGTGTTGTTACAGACTTCTCAAACTAATCACCACTTCATAAATTTCACAATACAACTCCAATTGCCATGAAGGAAATAGGATATGAAGATGTTGATTAAGGTTGGTTTTCATTGATGTCAACCCTTGAAGAAAGCCCCGTAGCACAAAGTTTTGGGTGATGGACCCAATATTATTTGATGTAAATATGACTCATTATTGTTTTTTCATGGTTAATAAGAAGTAAATATGGATGAACTCCAAAGTGGTCTCCTTATGGTGAAATCCCTCATGGGAAGACGCTTTGTGGAGTAAGATAACCCATGCTTAATTGTAGAATAATCAGATGAAGGACAATGAATTTGTCAGGGAAACTATCCTAGATGGATAGTTCTTTCCATGCCATTTATGGTGGTATGTGGAACGTAACTTAACTACTCACGGTTAGAGAGTTATGGCCATGAGAAGTTGGAGACCCCAGGTTTGGGTAATAGACCCAAGTTTGTTTGATGGGTAATGGTATGAGTTACGATATATTTTCAAATAATACTATTCTATATGGATAGTACATTTCATTCCATTTCTGGTGGTATGTGTAACGTCACATAACTCCTCATGGTTTGAGAGTTATGGCCTTACGAAGTTGGAGGACTCTCATATGTCATCTAGAAGCCCCAAAAGGTCAAAGTAGTCAAAGTGGTTTAAGAGATTTTTAAAGGATAAATAATAAAGTGAAGTGATGACTGCATTATAATTCAAATTGAATATGAAACAAATTATTTCAATAATAATTTTAATGGAGAAATTAGAAGTGGGTTAACCCTAAAATAAGGAAAGTCAGCCAAGTGACCTAAAAGATGTTTTTAAGGAAGCTACTTGGAGAGTATAAATAAGAGGAAAGGCTCTCTCATTTAACACAAACTTGAGAATATTGAATATATATAGGTGTCTTAGGTAACGAAGGATATCTAAAATAGAATTTTGAGTGAAAGTGAAGAAAAGAAGGCTAAAATGCAAGGAAGGATAAATTCTTTTGATGGTGATTTCTAAGGTATTTTATTTACAGGTAATCTGACCATTTTCACTATAACGTTTTTTCTATAATGATTCAAACCGTGAAATTGCTATTCCATTTAGAAAACATATCCAAGTATCAGTGGTAAAAAATTTAGCTTGTTTTTCATTGTATTTTTGGATTTACACTCCGTCGAAAATAGGGTTTGTGGCTAGTCCTAAAACTAGTCAAAAACAGGTGTTTCAGGTAAAAACGTCGTAACTTCTTCATAGCAGATCCAAATTCAGTGAGAAAAAATGGGTTGTTTAGGTTATAGTATGTAGTATGTTTTTAATGATTTCAGATCAATGAAAAAAATATTCCATGCAGGTCTACAAGGTCGCTCTCTAGAATAAGCCAAAATTCAGCAAGATATGCCATTTTTTCTATAACTCCTTTTCTGAGAGGTTGCAAGTAGTGAAACTAGGAGGAATTGCATAAAACACACTAAAGAAACTTTTTTTATCAGTTTTGGATATTTATACATTATAGGTACAAGGTTATGATTACTTCAAGTTAGGGTTGTTGAATAATCCAAAACTAAGCATGTGAGACTAAAGAAAAAATTGATGAAAATGCTAGTCTTTTGTTGTTAAATTTAAGGAAGGTTTCAAGGAATGTGATCATATACACTAGGTCTATTACAAAGCTACAAATCATATTTGGATGATGAAATTGAAGACGGATTTTGGTTGAGTTACATGTTGAGTACATGGTTGAGACAAGTAGTTGATGAGTTGGCACATACATGAGGTTTATAGTTGATGATGTTGGTTGATGAGTAGTTGAAACATTATTGGTACATACTTGGTACATAGTTTGATGAACTTGTTTATGGTACAGGTTGATTACAAGTTGTTTGGTACAGGTTGGTGCATGGTTGATGCACTTTTTTATGGTACAGGTTGATTACAGGTTGTTTGGTACAGGTTAGTGCATCAACCATGCACCAACC
>SNQJ01S0023903.1:30322-45829 GCA_010110895.2 Picea sitchensis
TAAGAGAGTATAAGCTACCTGGTTTTAAACCTTCATACCATAATCTTTCCTTCCCCTCTAAAGTAGCCATAAACATTTTCATCAAACAATCCTCATGAAATTCAACCCCCAACTTACATATGTGCATGTGAAATCTAATCAAGAGCAAGGCAACATCATTTCCTTTCCCATCTTCAAATTTAGGAAAATAATTTTGCCAATTTATGTGAGGAATATGATTTGGAAAGCCAGGAATATGAGATCGATTCATTGGAGCATACCTTGAATATATTTAACTCGTCTTCAGATAGTGGAGTCACCAATGATTTTTTGAAAGATGGATTCTGCATTGAGAGTGGAGTCGCCAGTTAAAATTTAAATTTCTAGATTCTTCTACCAGTGCAATCACCTTCAAACTGATTTTTTGATGTCTGGAGTCACCAGAGCAGGAATACAGTCAATATGTGCCTAAGTGTCTTCTTCTCTCAGACCTTATAACTCAACCATGTCATTCTCTCCCAGGGAAAAAAATTCAATTTCGTCCCCGAAAACGGTGCCAGAATATTAGAACTCTGTAAATTTTATTCAACTGAATAGACAAACGACAGAGGTAATTGTTTCAACCTACTTTAGAGCTGGGCACTAGCCTTATCAACTTAGAGAGGTCTCTCTCGTGTCACTGGGTATTTCTTTGATAATCAGTGGCTAGATTTGGTTTGCTTTGGGGATTTTTATAAAGTTGTTGGCTAGGAAGGGGAGGGACACTTTGGGAAATGGAGTCAAAATTATGAAATTGAATGAAAACATTGACTGTCCTATAGAACTCTCCAGAGGATAAAGGATAAATGAGGAAATGAATCTGAGTTGTAAATTGAGTTTAATTAGAGTGGTAAGAGGAAGGAGAAAACAAATAACTGCATCAGAGCATTACATAAATGAATTCTGAATTAGCTAGGAAGAAATACAACAGTTTAATTTCTTAAGACGAGAGCATCACAAGACTAATTCTGGGCCTTTAAATCTCCAATTTAAACAGACGAAAATGTAAATGGAAATAAAGAACACAGAAAATACATACAATGAAAAGAGACAAAACTCATATCACCACCATTAGAATCTTTTCATAGAGACTTCAAAAGCTTTTGCATGTGTATTCAATTCAGCTCCAGAAAATTACAATTGAGTTCAGAAACAATAAAAAGGTTCCCCTGCACTTCTTCTAACATTTAATACATTCAGAACCTCTATCATTTATACAATTTCGAGTTCCTTTATTTAGAAATTGATTACAATAGTTGAACTGAAACGTTTCATCTTCTATAATGATTACAAATGATAGTTTTCAGAAAAAAAAAATTCATGATCCTTGTAGATTCCTATGACGCTCCAGCTCCTTCCTCTACCACATTCTCTTTGAAATGTAACTTATACTCTTTCAAATCTAATTCCATTTATCCATATTCTTATTAAATATTTGGGAATAATATATTTGAATAAAAAATAATTCCCAAATATTTTCTATCCTGTAGAATTAAATTTCCATAATTTAATTCATGCCCGTGGTTTTGAAAACCATGTCTTGTTTGCCCAATTTACCATTTCACTGTAAAAAAAAATTACTGTTACCATTTCACTGTGAATTTTTTTTAATTTGTCATGTTCTTTGATCTTCTTCTTTTACTTCTTTAAAACCTTTGGATAAAGAATTATCCAAGTCTTCCTTTCACATGCATCTTCCCATTTAAATATTTTCCATGGAACTAAACATTAATCTTTTTAATTTGTAAAACTTAAATTTTACCTCTGTAAAACCTTTTCACGGAAGAATCTCATTTATTGGAAATTCCATAATTATTATTGAGATGCATTCCTGGAAAATATGCCGCACATAAACTATATGATAAATGGTTGCATTTATTATATCGTTCTTGGGCTAGAGTGGTTTAATCCAAACTACTTTTACCCCGATATTCACCACGTAAGGACACATCTCCCCAACAAAAAACCATCCACCACGTAAGGACACATCTCCCCAACCAAAAACCATCGGTTTATATATCAGTCGGCCTTCACATAATTAACCTCCACGTTAATTATATGCCCGATATGTATGTGCGCCCTCCATCCACCCTTTGACTTTTCCATATTATAAATCGAGATTCGTTCCCATGATTTGACATGATGCCATAAATTAAATATTGGATCAAATATTAATATAAATATTTTAATATAAAAATAATTATATTAATAATAATAAACCCCTTTTTTCTATTTTCTAAGGACTTTGGGCATATGGGGCTTAACACATGACTTTGTGGATAGGATAAGGGTGCTTAATAAAAGGAATATTTTTTTATTTTCAATGGTAATATGAAAATAAGGGTAAAAATGAATGAAGTGATGGAACTAAGGGATTCAGATACGCATTAAGGCTAGGTATAGGTTTGGGATATTTGCCAATTTTTTGGCTCATGGAGGACATGAATATTTTGGATGATCAGTTGAGTGAGGGATTTAGGTGATGGGAGCTTGACGGAGCTCGTGAAAAAAGTTTTAAAATCTGAGTGGAAAGATAACACAAGGACAAGATGCTTTGGGAAAAATTAGTGCAAATTAGCAGGTGATAACATAACCCATGGATGTTGCAAGGGAAATAATCATCTGAATAGAAGTGTATCGAGAAATAGGAGAAAATGTCTCCTCATAATATATTCCCTCCACCTGAGAGAATCCTCTAGTAACAAATATTTTTTTGTGCCTCTCGATGCTCTCGTCAACTGTGTGTTTGATCAATACAAAATTATAAATATGTTCCATTGATAGGCGATTCAATGTTTTTACTGCCAACTAGTCGATATCATTGTCGACAAGCCTTCTATCGATCGTACTCAACTTGAATTGAATCCTTCTAGTTATTTCGGAAATGGATCATGCCTTTAATCCACATGCTCTTCAACCAACTATATCTTAATAGGTTGATCCAAAATTCATCTTCATTTTCAGGTATTCAAGATAAGTCGATAAGTTAACTATACTTGGCCACACATAATGATCTCCAATTGACTATACTCCAGCTACATCCAATATTCTAAGTCGATAGAGATTTCTATCTCTGGTCGATCATTCCTAAAGATTGATAACGGTCTCAATAGAATGATAAATAGGTTTGGAAAGTTGGTCATGTTGTGTATAAATCAATGTCACAAATATCGATAGAGTATGTGTCTCATGGATCTTGTTTACATTGCTCTCCACTATCTGTTATCTCTCTAGGAGTCCTTCTCAAGTTGTAAGTTTGAAGAAGCCTGGTAACGTAAGGTGTGAATGTTTTTGTATTTATGATTGGATCAAATGGGATACTGGCCTACTGGATATATTATCTAGATAGTCAAAGGTATATAATCAGATGTGACAATGCTTTCAAGAATCAATGATCAGACAAATAGCTTACTGGTGGATGAAGAAAGACTATACTTATTAACCAGAACACAAATGTGATGGGTCAAATAAGATAGTAAAGATTAATTATTAAATCACAGTTTATGAATTAGCTAAGTGAGATAACAGTCATTAGCAATTAAGATAAACATAGATCAATAACAATCATGCAAAGTACAAAAACGACAGAAGAATGGCAATCTGACATCAATAATGAAAGGAACTTGTGATCTGTATTATATATATATGAAGGGTATAATATAATATATAGCAATAGGGTCTAGTATCCATACTTGAACCTTTGGTCTATCAAAATAACAATCTTTATAGCCTTTACACACAGTTTCCAGATCTTGAAAGAATGGATCTGGTTTCCCTAAAATAGTCAATATATGAACAATATTACAAAAATAATGGATCTAGTCCATTTCTCCAAGTCAATTTGTCTTCAAAAACACTGGTGTTCAACATCTTCTCGAAAATCCAGATGTGTCAAGGAAGAGTAGATGTTTCTTTCAACAGCTGGAGGTCTTCAATAGCTGTAAGCATTTTTCCACTAAAGATAGGTCAATTATCAACCATCTACCTTACATAGTGCCTCAAAACTCTGAAATAAGTTTCCAAAATGTAAGTGGAAAATTGTTGGAAACTCTCTTATACTTCATATCACCTAAAATCCCCTTTGCTCGAGCTCCATATCTTTAAAATCTATTTCTTGTGGTTTTGATGGCTCTTTTTCCCTGAAAAATGCAAGTTAGTCGCCAAAAGCCTTGATTTTTGGTGGCTAACTGTGTGTTGTTATGTTGATTATGCCACTGAAAAGCTTGGGTTTGCCAAAAAGATAAACACTTCAAAAATGAGTCTTCTCCTCGATTATTTGGATTGTTCTTCTTGCAAATTTTTAGCAACCTCTGCTAGAATGTGCAAATCTAGGTGTGTATCTATTTTAGCCTTCAACATTTTGACTTTTGTCTTCAAACGCCTGACTATTCTCCATAGCTTGTTATTTTCCTTTATGATCTTCTTCTTCTTCTTATTTTCCCTTACACTTTTAAGTGCCAATCTTTCAAAGGATGCATTGGTTTCTTCAAAATTCTTTGATAAAGTCTCATATATGGCCTTTATCACCCTCTCTAGCACTTCCTGCTGTGTTATTTTCTCCTTCAGTTTCTTAATCTTCTGTGATTTACTAGATATTTTATTGCTTGATGTTTCACCTTCCTCATAACCTGCGAACATCTCAGTCTCTGGTGCTTGCTCCATAGAAAATTCTATGATCTGATCAACAGGGACTTCTTCCTTGTTTGACTCAGAATCAGATTCTGAGTAGGGTAGGTTTAGCACATTTGTTTGCTTGGTCTTTTGAGTTGAATCTTTCTCTGCAGCTTCCTTGAAGACCAATTTCTTCTTTGTCTTCTTGAATCTTGAGTTGGATGTTGGTTCTTCTGAGAGGTCAGGGGTGATGGCTCTCCTCCTCTTTAGACTTCTCTGAGGAGTTGGTGACTTTTTGCTTGATTTCCTTTTTCCTTTATCAGGTTGAGTCTCTAACTCAAAACCTCCCCAAGAAAGAAAGTTTTCCCATGTTCTTTCCCTCTTCCTCAATTATTATACAATAATCATTTTGATCAAGGAAAACTGAAACAAGGCATTTTGGATATGGTCAAGTTTAGTTTGAACCTTGCGTGACATCTTTGTCAATCTCCTGTGAAGATAGTATGGTAGATTGAGAGGAACCTTTCCTGTAAAGTGATCCATAAGTTTGAAGAGATATACCATGACCCTATCATATCTTACCTCTATAGTTATATATAATTATATGGATTTGAGAAGATCCTTCCACTTCTCCTCCAGATGAGAAGTGGGGATATCCCTATTCCAAATGATGTCTTGGAATTCAGGCTTTAAATAAGGTCTGAAATCTAGATTCTTAGTGATCGTGGTATTGAACCATTTTTTCCCTGTTCTTGGCATGCCTGTAGCAAAGGCTATGGCTGGTTCATTGAATTGTATCTCCAAAGGGACAACTGTGGATTTGTTTCCATCATATGATTTTGCAAAGGCTTCTGTGATACCCTGGTGGTATCCCTTCTGTATGTTTTCCACATAAGTGAGACAACCTGCATATGAGAAATACTAATGAATATTTGGATGAGATTGTAGATATTGTACACTGTCTAACTCCTTCCTGAGAAGTGGACCACCTCGTTTATTATCCATCTGCAAAACACAAGTTAATCTATAGAAACCTAAAACAAAGAGATTACCAATGGAAAGAACCTGTTGGCGATGAAGAATGAACTCTGTATGATCAAATGGTGGGAAGAAACATTGTTTATAGGCATTCAAAACTCGTGGGATTTGAATTCGAATGATGGACATAATGTTGATGTAGACAAGGATCCAAAAATGAGCAAGTGAAATGTAATGATGGTTGGATAAGCTTCATATCTGATAAGACATCACACCTTCACACAAGCTGCATAAGCGACTCCAGAATTATTATTCCATAACCAGTGATAAGGTCGTGTAAATGTGCCAATATTTCATAAAAACGGTCATCATTCCTTTATGACGTGTGTACTTATTTTCCCTTTCGAACTCTTGAAGAGGCGATGCCTAAAACTGCTTCTGCACTTTTGGGGGCTCCTTCATGTTTCCAACTTTTGCTTTTTCCACCAGAAGCTTGAATTTTCGACGGCTCGTCTTCAACTTTAAAACAATGAATAACCGTCGAAAAGGTTTTTCTTTGATTTTTAAAAGTAATAAACAACAAATCGATTTATTTTAGAATTTATCACTTATTCCCTTTACTTGGAAACTATAGACCACAAAAATTTAAATATGGCATTTATTCATGACTATGCTATTACCTAAAAATTTAATAAACTGACTGGTTTATTTTAGGAGATAACATCTAGCTCCTATTGGGGATGAAACCTCCCTATGAGGTTTCAAGAACCTTATTGGACTCAAAATCCTTCCTATAATTTAAAACAATGATTGACTGATTGAGTGTTCCATTGGGCATGGAGTTATTTGACAAAACAAACTGAANAAGGGAAAAGAATATTTACAGTAGAACTAGGCCACCTGATATCTCTTCACTGCCCATTGAATGGGCCACCTGATATCTCTTCACCTGCAAAATTTTCAAGAAAAAAAGTGTTTTTCTGCTACAATGGTGATATAATAAATGGACCTGTCCAGAGAGCATCAAACTTGCCATGTTTACCCTTTTCCTGCCTTGTTGCATCCCATTTCAAAACTAGATTCCCTGCTTTAAAAATATCTTCCTTTAACTTTCTATCAAAATTTTCCTTCATCTTCCTCTGATACAATTCATTCTTTTCAACCGATTGTTCTCTGACCTGCTATAATTCAACCAAATGAAAAATCCTCCTGGTAAGATCATTTGGCTCAAAATCAGCCTCTTGAAGAAATCTGGCTACTGGTAATGCAAGTTAGATTGGAAAAAAAACTTTTGTGCCATAAACCATCTTGAATGGAGATGTATTAATAGATTTCTTATTGGTTACTCTATCATCCCATAAGGCAAACTTTAATTTAGAGTCCCAACTCCTTTGATTCTAATCTAGTATCTTTTTAACAATTCTTACCAAACTCATATTAGAAGACTCAATAAGGCCATTGCCTTGTGGATAATAGGTGGATAATGAACTCGTTGGATTCCCATGTCCTCACACAAATTTACAAAGTCTTTATCATTGAATGTTGTTGCATTGTCTGTAATAAGTCTTTTGGGACAGCCAAACCTAACAAAAATATGATCATATAGAAATTTAATGATTATTATATGATTAGCATTCCCGGTGGGAATGGCTTCAATCCATTTTGTGAAGTAATCAGTAGCAACAAGAATCCATATATGTTGATTGATATAAGGTGGATGTATTTATCCAATGAAATCCAATCCCCATTGTTGGAAAGGACTTGTAACCACAACAGGTTTAATGGGCAGAGACTTCAACTGCTGCTTACCTGAAAACCTCTGGCATTTATCACATGATTTGACAAATGCACATACATCAGAAAATAAAGAAGGCCAATAATAACCATATCTCAAAATCTTATGAGAAGTTGTTTTCCAATAATGGTGTCCACCACATTCACTGCTATGAAACTCTGTCATAGTTTGGACCGATTCATCCTTGTTAATGCATCTCAACAATACACCTGAGGGATCTTTCCAAAACAAGATCTTGTCACTAATATATAATTTAATTACCTTAAGATTCAAATCTCTCACCCGTATCTTGTTCATGTCCGGAGGAGATGTAAGATTCTACAAAAAATAGATAATCCTGCTATACCACTCACAATCATCCAAGTGAGGGGATACTTGATGGTAATAAGTATTTTTCTCTTCAGAAATCTGAGATTGTAGATTTTCTGCATTCACCCCAACAAAATGAATCCCAAGAATCTTACAATTGTCTTCTACAAGTAGTCTAGCAAGTCCTTGGACTCTTACCGATTTGATTGGCTTGATATCAATGTCAAACTCTATCATTTTAGCAATCCACTTGCTCCTCTTCCCATGAATGTCTAGCCGAACAAGGACATCTTTACAGAACTTGAAGGTACATAGACAATTACCTTGGCATGTAAAATATAGATTTTGAAATCTTTAAGTGATTTGATGAGCGCATAGGCTTGCTTTTCAATTGCATCATATTTGACTTCAGCATCTCTCAAAACCTTGTTGAAGAAAGCTATTAGCTTCTCCTGCCCATCATCATTCTTCTATAATAACACAGCTGCAATTGTAACATTAGAGGAAAATGAGAAAATATAAAAATCTTTATCAAAATTTGGGCTAATTAAGACAGGGGTAGTCATAATAGCTTCTTTGATAGCTTCAAAATAATGTATGTCTTCCTCTATCCACTTTACTTTAGAATCCTTTCTCAACAAGCATGTGATATGTTTAGTAAGCTCTGCAAAATTTTCAATAAACCTCTTGATGAAATTTATGGTTCCAAGGAAAGATTGGATATCCTTCTTGGATCTTGGGAGAGACAATTTCTGAATTGCTTCTATTCTTGTTGGATCAATCTTCACCCCATCTGCAGAAACAATATTCCCAAGCAACCTGCCTTCTCTGAGTGCAAAAAGAGATTTCTTGGGATTTAAAGAAATTCCATACTTTCTACATTTCAAGAATTTCTTTCTTGGATGTTGCAAGTGGTCTTCACGGCTGTGTGAAAAGACTGTGATATCATCAAGATAAATCAAAACAAATCTGTCTTTTTCCCCTACAAATGCAATGTCCATTTCCCTCTAAAATGTGGCTCCCGCATTCATCAATCCAAATGGAATTTTTTCATACATAAATGTATCCCATGGTGTGGTAAAGGTTGTTTTCTCTCTGTCATCTGGATGGACTACAATTTGATTATATCCTGAGAAACCATCAATAAATGACATGACACTAGCTCCAAAGACTTTTTGCAGAATGTGTTCCATCTTGGGCAATGGGTAATTATCTTTTCTAGAGAATTTATTTAAATTCCTGAAGTCTACACAAAGTCTAATCTCACCATTTTTCTTTCTAACAGGAACAAGGTTTGCAATCCATTTCGAATATCTAAGAGGGATGATGATCTTGGCATCCAACAATTTTTTGATTTCTTTCTCCATAGTACACAACAACATTGGGCTGAATGATCTAAGTTTCTATCTGAAAGGTTTTGTGTCTTTGTTCAAAGTAACTTTATGTTGTATGACCTCTGTATGGTATGCCTTAAAATCACTATATTGCCATGCAAATATATCATAAAATTCCTTTAACAACTCACCATATTCAGATTTATGTTTGTCAGTCAAATGAGATGCTAGATTTACATACTTGGGGTTTTCTCCATTTGCTACATTAAACTGAAACAAATCGGAATATTCCTCCTTCTTTTCTAGCTTAATGGCAACATCATTATGATAAAAAAGTCTCTCTAAAGGAACCAAACCTTTGGGGATATGGTTGGTAGAGAGTTGCACAATTTCATGGGAGCCAATTTTATTTTTAAATTTAGACTTTTGAGCCTCTTCATCATGCTCATTTTCTTGATCAATCTGTGAATCTGAATACTCATCCATCACTCTTAGAAACCTTCTTATCTCTACATCATCTTCAAATACCTTCCCAAATTTAACATTATCAGGTAAGGAAGGCCTATACTTTACCTGAATTTCATAATTCAGATTTGGGGGCAAAGGAGGTATGAAAGTACTCGTTGAGACAATCAATGAATCAACTAATTGATTCATGGCCCTGGGAATATATGAGATCTTGAATTCAGTGAAAGCAACAATCACATTGAGAACCTCATCTCTGTAATCTTTCAGCCTCACATGCTTGGCTTGGAAAGACTTATTCACCTGTTGAATGATAAAATAAACATCTCCATATGCTTGTAGCCTTTTAATCTTCATTTCTTTTGCAACATTCAAACCTAAGAGAAGAGCCTCGTATTCTGCAATATTATTTGTGAATTTGAAATCAAGCTTGAAAGACAAGTGTGTAGTTTATTTAGATGGTGAAATAAAAATGACCCCTGCTCCAACAGCCTCTTTAGTGCATGCCCCATCAAAGAACATACTCCAAATATCATCTTCTCGTACCTCTATGGAATGAACCCCAAGATTTTATAGAAACAATGAACATGACAGTGAATCATCAATCTGTAATATGCAAGATCCCATACCTATGTCAACTGAGTATATAGGATGATTGGATGGATTTTGTTCATAACTGATAATGTAGGAAAGTTGTGACTCTCTGTATAGTCTCTTATTTCCTCCTCCAAAAACAGGAATAGTAGCATATGAAAGATCCATTTGAAGAGTTCCTCCTAACCTCTTCATCCATGATCTTGATAACAAACATCCAAATTTGGGTGGAATATCTGCTACAACTACATCCATGACCATAGTTTTCATAGATGCTTGAGTTAAAGTTACTGCCAAATCTTTGATCAACCCAAGAAATTTAACTTTCCTAGAGTCAATTGAGAAAAGATCATGGTAAGTTTTAGTAATTTCTAATCCAAGTTCATCCATAACTGCCTTAGGCATTAAATTGTGAGAGGCTCCAGAGTCTAGCAGGCAGTTATGCAATATTTTGTCATGAATGTTTAGAGAGATATAAAAAGGTGGACAACTTTCATCTCTATCCTCTATCATTTGACCTAAGTCAATGGTGGGCTTGTCATCTTGTATATTAAGGATATCAACAGAGGAAGATATGGATTTGGGATCAAGAGTCTTGAGGATATCTTTCTTGAATGATTCATTCTTCATTAATTCAACCAAAGGGATGGAGATTTTGATTTTTTGTATCTCAGCTTCAAAATTGAAAGAATAAGAGGTTTTGTCAGAAAGTTTTACCTCATTTGAAGGGGTTTTCAAAGAAATCTATTGGTCATTAGGAATCTGATATTTTTGAGTTTGTTGTTTCGCAGGAGAAACAATCTTCTTGGGAGGAGCTTGTGCATTTTTTTTACAGTGTTGGACTTAGATCTTAAATTGTATATGTTCTTATCATCAGTTTGAAAAACACCATTATCATCAGAATTCTCGTTTATCTGTTCATTCATTAATGCCTCCTCATAATCATTATGTGTCAGATAATATTTCTTTGCATCATCTCCAATGCAGTGAATATTATCTTCTTCTTCTTCTTGAAAATCATCTCCGTCTTTATCCATCACAGTATTTTGGAGAGGAGCTTCTGATCATCTGTGGGATTTCTCTCTCTCTTCAAGATCTATACCTTTTGGTTATTTCTCCTGAAAATATTAGGATTCTGATTTGGATTTCTGTGAGTGTATTCATAGGAACATTTTCCCTTGGCAGTCTGCTTATTCTCAATCTTTATCTTGGACATTTCTGAGGTTAATGATTCTATCATCTTAGCCAATTTGTCTGTCTTAGGATTTGAATTTGATGAGGAAGAGGCTTATTTCTTATACTTTTTCCTATCAACATTTCCCTTTAACTTATGAGAAACTAAGATATTTGACTCTACTTCAAGGGCAACATATTTCATTAAGGAAAGTGTAGCATACCTTCTTTCTCTCAGCAACAAAAAAAATTCAGAGTCAAATGAGTTGGCATAAATGATTTTGGTGGAGGTATCTGTAGGTTTGATTTTTTCCGGTATTTTACTATACATTCTGTTGAATCTCTTGGTGAAATCAGATACAGATTCACCATTTTCTTTCTTAAGATTTCCAAACTATGTGATATAGTACAAGAAGTATCTCCTATATCCCCAGTGTTTCAAAAAAATATCATCCAACTCTTCTATTCCAGCTATAGAACTAGCAGGAAGTTCCTTGAACCACTTCCTATAATGAATATCCAAGCTCTGGACAAAGACTTTGGTTCAGGCATCATCATCTTCTATGTTTAAGTTCTCAGCATAGCTATAGAAGGAATCTATATGTTACTTTGTAGTTACATCTCTCTCTCCTGTGAATTTTGGCATATACTTTTGGTAATCACCAGTAGGCATGGCTGCAAGTGGATTTTGTAAGATAAGAGGTGCATATCTAGCAACTAGAATTCATTGCATTTTGGTCAATGGAGCAGGTGAAACCATAATGACTATTGGTGAGAGAGGTGATAGACTTTTATTAGATTATTTAACAATGGGAGGATTTAATTGAAAAGGGGGAGATTCTTTTGATGGGAAAGAAGTTTGATATGAGGCTATATAGAAATTTGCAAGTTGTTCAACTAAGTTTTCTTCACCTTTAGGAGACAACTCTTGAAGAATATGCTCTACAACAAGAAGGCTAGTGTGGATATTTATATGGTCTTCTTCCTGTTGTGAGTGAAAGGAATCAAGAGATGAGGAGATGTGATTTCTTTCTAAGGCATTAGATGATTCTTCAGCTAGATTAGATCCTAACACTTCTTCTGGAATGGCATTTTCCTCTTGATAAGAAACAATTGTTTCTTCTACAGTAACATTTTCAACAATTGATTCTTCTGCAGTTGTTATAGTTGATCTTTCACTGACAATCTTGGAGGAAGAAGATTCAGTGTTTTCTGCTATTGATTTCTTAGAATGAGAAAGAAGATTACTTTTAGTACTTGATTTTGAAGTTTGATCTTGAAATGATCTTCCTCTTCTGAGAATCAGCTCTGGATTTGGTACTGGTGTAACAGATGGTTCCTGTGGATTCGCCCTGGTGTTGATCCTTTTGGGAGATAGAGTGAACATAGTGGAGTCGCCAGATAGATGATTACAACCGATGTAATGTCTAATCCTTGTCTATCATCAAGGAGCAGTTCTAATGTTGTTCCCTAGGGAAGCTTTCTTTAACTTTTGTCTTCGGTCCCCGACAACAACACCAATTTGTTATCTCTCCAGGAGTCCTTCTCAGGTTGTAAGTTTGAAGAAGCATGGTAACTTAAAGTGTGAATGTTTTTATATTTATGATTGGATCAAATGGAATATTGACCTACTAGATATATTATCTAGACAGTCAAAGGTATATAATCAGATGAGACAATTCTTTCAAGAATCAATGATCAGAGAAATAGCTTACTGGTGGATGAAAAAAGACTATACTTGTTAACCAGAACACACATGTGATGGGTCAAATAATATAGTAAAGATTACTTATTAAATCACAGTTTATGAATTGGCTAAGTGAGATAACAGTCACTAGCAATTAAGATACACATAGATCAATAAAAATCATGCAAAGTACATAAAAGACAGAAGAATGGAAATATGACATCAATAATGAAAGGAACTTGTGATCTGTATTATATATATATGAAGGGTCTAATAAAATAGCAACAGGGTCTAGTCTCCAAACTTGAACCTCTGGTCTATCAAAATAATAGCCTTTATAGCCTTTACACACAGTTTCCAGATCCTGAAAGAATGGATCTAGTTTTCCTAAAATAGTCAATATATGAACAATATTACAAAAATAATGGATCTAGTCCATTTCTCCAAGTCGATTTGTCTTCAAAAAATATGGTCTTCAACACTTGCTCGAAAATCCTGATGTGTCAAGGAAGAGTAGATGTTTCCTTCAACAGTTGCAGGTCTTCAATAGCTGTAAGCAATTTTCCACTAAAGATAGGTCAATTATCAACCATATACCTTACATAGTGCCTCAAAATCTGAAATAAGTTGCCAAAATGTAAGTGTAAAATTGTTGGAAACTCTCTTATACTTCATATCACCGAAAATCCCCTTTGATCGAGCTCCAAATATTTAAAATCTGTTTCTTGCAGTTTCGACAGCTCTTTTTCCCTGAAAAATGCAAGTTAGCTGCCAAAAGCCCATTTTTGGTGGCTAAATGTGTGTTGTTATGCTGATTATGCCAACGAAAAGCCTGGGTTTGCCAAAAAGATAAACACTTCAAACATGAGTCTTCTCCTCGATTATTTGGATTGATCTTCTTGCAAATTTTCAGCAACCTCTGCTAGAATGCGCAAATCTGGGTGTGTAGTTATTTTAGCTTTCAACATTTTGACTTTTGTCTTCAAACACCTGACTATTATCCATAGCTTGTTATTGTCCTTTATGATCTTATTCTTCTTCTTTTCCCTTACACTTTTAAGTGCCAATCTTTCAAAGGCTGCATTGGTTTCTGCAAAATTCTTTGATAAAGTCTCATATCTGGACTTTATCACCCTCTCTAGCACTTCTTGCTATGTTATTTTCTCCTTCATTTTCTTAATCTTCTGTGATTTACTAGATTTTTTCTTTCTTGATGTTCAACCTTCCTCATAACCTACGAACATCTCAGTCTCTTGTTCTTTCTCCATAGAAAATTCGATGATCTGATCAATAGGGACTTCTTCTTTGTTTGACTCAGTGATGCAGGAGCATCGTTGGCAAGCTCACAGAGGTGGGACCACTCAACACGTGAGAGTTATCCCGGAACTTCAATGTGGCAGTTCAACTGATTTAAGGTTTTGCCTCCACTCAGCACCGAAATTCACCTTCGGAGACACGCTTGAACCGATGTCGAGGTTTCCCTTTGAAGCACGTTTTTGAAATTGTAAAATAGAGTAGAAGTTCCACTTTGGCTCTGGAAAGCGACCGATATAAGATAGCATAGGATAAGGTTTAGAGTAGGCAAGTATCCAGGGAAAACCCTAGGGATATTTTGAGTTATGAAAAAATTTGTAAGCCCAGTTAGCAGAAGAAAGGTAGGAAGAGAGAAGTCATCTATGAGAGAACTGCGAGTGAGTAGAAAGATCTCAGTTTTTGAACTATTGAAATTTGTATGTGTTATGTAGCCAGTGGGCACATATGAATAGAACAGAATGGAAAATTGATCCAAATGTGTTGTATTTTCCTGTTAATTTCTATTTTATAAGCAAGTGAATGGAACGGTGAGTTTTTTCTAGTTTCAATTGTTTCTCTTCATTAGGAGTGTTATCACTGAAATTTCGTCTGCACGTGGCGACAAGAACTCAACATCAGCAAAACAGCAATGAAGTCACTCATGGCACTGAATTAATCTCACAACACTCCAGAAGGGCAAAAAACTATACAAAGTAACCAAAAATTGAAAGGTGCTTTACATCAGCTTGATGTGCGCACATGCGCGGGACAAAAACATGTTTTGCGTGCATGCGCGCCCGACGCGCAACTGTCCACACAAAAAGCCACGCATCTGCTAATACGACGCATTAATTGCATAGGTCGGCTTCTCAACCGCCTACAGACCGGCCCCCAAGGTGATTTGACCCTCAAATCAGAGTCGGCTCTGCAAAAACGGCGGATTAAATGACCTAAGTGAACCCTAATGCGCCCCTATTCACACCTGGAGAAGGTTACAGAACCGCCCTTGAAACTGCTATAAAAGGCTGTGAGGACTCATTGCTTCAACAGGGAATTCGAAGCATCGTTACGCTGTCCAGATGATTCAGAGCTCAGTCTTTGACAAGAAATTCATCAGTAGTGTAACCCAGAGTTCTTTCATCACTCAGTTCAGTTCTGTTCATTTTGTAAGGAAAGCATTGTGTTGAGGGCCCCGAAGAGCCTTCTGCTGGAGGGAGAAGGAACCCCAGGTCCCTCTCTTCTGCGTGCGC
>SNQJ01S0023903.1:62296-72792 GCA_010110895.2 Picea sitchensis
AGAGACCAAGAGTTCGCGACCTTTTGAGTCCCAAAACAGTGAAAGGATCACAGTCGTTGATCTAAGGAAGGACACATGTCGCGCGATCATCCAATTCGGGGATCCAGACAACGAGACTCACATAAGTGAGCATTTTTTACTTTGGATTTGGCGAAGTCCGAGACTTGATCTGAACCGTCCATCCATTTGGGATGCGTGGCAGAAATCCTTGAAGTCGGGGTTCGACGTTTCACGAATCCTGAAGACAGGAAACAGTTACATTTCAGAACTGCGAAGTCTGAAATCCCGATAAGGAGGAAAGCTCTGTTATGGGGCCCAACTGACGTCATCTCGTCATAATGGGAGGTCGAGAATCAGAACTTCGGGAGTCCCGTGGGAAAGAACCCAAAGGCATTTGTTTTCCCGAAATTGCGAAGTGACGAGGACCGTTCATCTTTGAGGACGCATGGCAATAATCTCGATTTTTGGGGAAAGTCCCGAGAAGGAAATCATATTGGGATATCGAAATTCGGAGGATCGGGGATCCTGAGGAAAAGGGGTCAAATACATCTCGGCATCCAAAAGCTCAAAATCTCGAAAGGAGATAGGATTGCGGTCATATAGGCGAGGTCGTATGGACCAAAAATCTAGCGAGAGGGCTAATTGATGTTTAAAGCGCTTTTGGATATCGAGATATCGGAGATCGGGAAATCGGGAAGACAAAGGTTGTGACATCGGGATTGCAAAACCCCGAAGCCCGAAATTTCATTTTCCTGTTGTGAAAGGAACAACGATCGGGCCTAGAAGCTGCGAGGAGCAGAAAAGACCCGTGGGTCAATTTTAATAGAGATTCCAGTGGAGAATCGAAGGAGCCACTTCGGCTCGAAGGTGAAATTTGAACGATCTGTAAAGACAGGGAGGTCGGCGCAGAGATTGTGGCCGAGGAGAGGCACAGTCGACGTTAGGTTTTGTATCAGAGCCCATAAAGGTTTCTTTGCTTTTTGTAGTAGAGAAAAGGAGAATTCACCATGCCGCCAAGAAGAAGGGACGTGCAAAAACCCGATCTGATAGAGGAGAGGGAAATACCAAGAAGAAGAGGTAGGCAGATGCCTGATCCAGCCATGGCAAGAGAAATGCGTGATTTACGTGCCAGACTTGAGGACATGGAGACAACACAGAGGCGTGCAGTCGGTATTAGGGATCTTAGTGATTCCGAAAGCGAAATGGAAGTTGAACATGAAGAAGAAGAAGTTGAAGCCAAAGATGTAGCAAATGAATGCCTACTCAGGGTTGTTGCAAGGATGGGTGCCAGGGAAAAAATGGACATTCCAGTTTATGAGGGAAACCTGGATGCTGAAGAGCTTCTAGACTGGATTAGAGCTATGGATACTTACTTTGACTATGAAGATGTCGAGGATGACAAGAAGGTCAGACATGCTGTTACGAGATTAAAAGGACATGCAACATTGTGGTGGGATGAACTACAAGTTGACAGAAGTTGCAAAGGCAAGCAAAAAATCAAGAGTTGGGATAGGATGATTGCGAATATGAAGGCAAAATTCATCCCCAGAGATTATCAAATTACTTTGTTCAGGAGAATGCAGAACCTGAGACAGAAACTGATGACAGTGAAAGAATACATTGAAGAATTCTATAGGCTGAACATCAGGGCAGGTCATCGGGAAAGCGATGATGAAAAAGTTGCCAGATACATGAATGGCCTGAGATACGACATTCAGGATGAGATGAGCATGGTAACCATAAGAACGGTGGAATATGCTTATCATATGGCTCTAAAAGCTGAAGAGAAGCTGAGCCGAAAGCAGAGTCAAAGAGGCCAAGGCAGAAATCAGCCCAAAGGCAAATCAATTGCCCAGGATAAAAATTAGAAACCCAAGGAGGATTGGAAGAAACCTCGGGCTCGAACTGAGAGAGGTGGAAGCTCACAGCGAGGGCAATATGCTGAACATAGAGGGAAGCATACCAAACAGAGAGGAGAGTATGCTGATAATAATACTTTTCCTCATACTAGAGGTAGAGGAAGAGGAAGAGGTGGAGTGATAAAATGCTTCACATGTGGAAAGAATGGACACAAATCTTATGAATGTCCAGACAAGAAGAAAGAGGAAGGAGAGACTCACATCGCTGAAGCACAGAGGCGGAATGTTGAAGCAGAAGATGTTGAAGGTGGAAGATCGCTGATGATGCGAAAAGTTCTCTTGACACCAGAGAAGGAGGTGGAGAGTTCAGTCCAAAGAAACAGTCTTTTCCGGAATGCTTGCAAAACCAAGGATAGGGTATGCAAGGTCATTGTGGATAGTGGTAGCACAGATAATCTCGTTTCTACAGAGATGGTAGAAAAGATGGAGCTGGAGATGATTGAACATCCAAGCCCATACAAAGTTTTGTGGCTACAAAAAGGACATCAGGTAACTGTCACTAAACAGTGTTTAGTTGAATTTAAGATAGGAGGATATAATGATAAGATAATTTGTGATGTTATTCCCATGGATGTTTGTCATCTATTTCTAGGTAGACCGTGGCAATATGACAGAAATGTGATTCATGATGGGAGGATGAATACATACACCCTAGAGAAGAATGGGAGGACTCACATGTTACTTCCAATTAAGGATAAGGAGGTGAAACCTGAAGTAAGTAACACCGTACTTCTCATGAGTGGGAAGGAACTTCTTATAGAGGTTAAGAAGAAGGAGGAACCACAATTCATTGTGGTCAGGAAGCCAACAATTGTTTTAACCAGCACAAGGGTAGATGATTTACCAGTAGAGGTACAAGAATTGCTAGAAGAGTTCATTGACATAGTAGTGGACGAACTACCTCGTTCGTTTCCACCAATCAGAAGTGTGAGTCATCATATTGATCTCATACCTGGAGCTAGTTTACCAAAGAAAGCAGCGTACAGATTTACGCTGCAGGAGAATGAAGAGGCAAAAATACAAGTTCAGGATTTGTTGGACAAAGGGTTGGTTAGAGAAAGCTTGAGTCCATGTGTTGTTCCGACAGTACTCAGTCCAAAGAAACATGGAGGCTGGAGGATGTGTACTGATTCAAGGGAAATCAACAAGATAACCATCAGGTATAGATTTCCATTGCCAAGGATGGATGATCTGATGGATTGCTTAAGTGGAGAATTTTTTTTTAGAAGGTTGATTTGAAAAGTGGTTATCACCAAATCTGCATGAGAGAAGGTGATGAATGGAAGACAACCTTCAAAACCAACAAAGGGATGTATGAATGGATTTCTTATGCCGTTTGGTTTAACAAATGCGTCGAGTACCTTTATGAGGTTGATGAATGAAGTCCTGAAGGAGTTCATCGGAAAATTTGTCATTGTGTATCTAGATGACATACTGATTTTTAGTAAAACAAAGGCAGAGCATCTAAAACACTTAGCTACAGTAATGAAGAGATTACAGCAAGAGAAGTTGCTGATAAACATGAAAAAATATTCATTCATGAAGACATAACTCATCTATTTGGGTTTTGTTATCTCTATAGATAAATTAAGGATGGATCCAGATAAAGTGGAGGTGATCAAGAATTGGCCATCACCGAAGAGTATATTCAAGGTGAGAAGTTTTCACAGATTGGCTAGTTTCTACCAGAAGTTCATCAGGAATTTTAGTGAAATTAGTGCACCGATGATGGACACAGTGACGAAGAGACATAAGTATTTTCATTGGACAGAAGAGGCTGAGAAGAGTTTTAATCTGTTGAAGAGGAAAATCATGGAGAAACCAATTCTGGTGTTGTCGGATTTCCAAAAGACATTTCAAATGAAATGCGATGCAAGTGGGTTTGCAATAGGAGTAGTCTTGAGTCAAGAAGACAGGATGATAGCATACTTCAGCGAGAAGCTGAATGAAGCAAAAGTGAAATACTCCACTTATGACAAGGATTTTTATGCTATTATTAAGGAATTAAAGAAGTGGAGACACTACTTGATTCCGAAGGAGTTTGTCTTGTATACTAATAATCATGCATTACAATTTGTGACTCAACATGAGAAGTTGAATCAAAGACATGTAAAATGGGTTGAATACATGCAGAACTTTACTTTTGTAATTAAGCATATTTCTGGAACTGCTAACAAAGTTGCTGATGCTTTGAGCATAAAATGTTTGTTGTTGCAGGAGTTCAGAGTTAAAACACTGGGTTTTGATGATCTCAGGGACATGTATAGAGATGATCCAGATTTTAAAGAGGCGTACAAAGAAACTGAGAATCCAATTCTCAGGGACAGAAGCCAGTGGGCAGAATACATGATCCAAGAAGGATTACTGTTTAAAAGTAATCAACTTTGTATTCCAAAATGCTCCATGAGGGAGAATTTGCTGAAGGAGAAACACAGTGGAGGATTGGCCAGACATTTTGGTCATGACAAGACGTTCGCAAAACTGAATGAGTCATATTTTTGGCTGGGAATGCGAGCAGACGTCAAGAGATTTGTGAACAGATGCAAAATTTGCCAACATTCAAAGGGAAGGAAACATAATGCAGGGTTTCATCAACCGTTGCCCATACCTGAGAGGTCGTGGGATGCAGTCAGCATGGATTTCATATTGGGGTTGCCAAGAACACAAAGAGGGTTTGACTCAATCTTTGTGGTGGTGGATAGATTTTTCAAAATGGAACACTTTATTCCATGTCAGAAAACCAACGACGCAACTCACATTGCGAATCTGTTTTTCAACGAAGTCATTCGACTTCACGGCTTACCAAGGAGCATAGTTTTGGATCGAGACACTAAGTTCACGGGACACTTCTGGAGAACCTTATGGAAGAAGCTGGGAACAAATTTATCATTCAATTCAGCTTATCATCCTCAGACGGATGGACAGATAGAAGTCGCAAACAAGAGTTTAGGAGACTTGCTGAGGAGCTTGGTGACAGAACACCACAGCCAGTGGGACAACATATTACCACAGGTGGAGTTTGCTTATAATGATTCAATCAACAGAAGCACAGGACAAAGTCCATTCCAGATTGTTTATGGGATGCAGCCAAGAGGAATTTCTAAGCTAAGGGATTCAGAACAGAATGCAACTAGAAGTGCTAGTGCAGAGGATTTCGCAGAAGCGATGAAGGAACTTCATAGCCAGGTGAAAGAGTGTTTACAGAACTCGAGCCAGGAATATAAACGAAGAGTAGATCAACACAAAAGACAACTTCAATTTGAATTTGGTGATTTGATTCTGGCACATCTAAGAAAGGAAAGGTTTCCGAGAGGAACATATAATAAACTGAAGATGAAGAAAATCGGACCATGTAAGATCTTGAAGAAATTTGGGGCAAATGCTTATGAGATTGAATTACCCGATGGGATTGAAATTTCTCCGATATTCAATGTCTCAGATTTGTACCCATACAAAGTTGAGGAAGTAGGAACAAGTGATGAACAGTCAGAGGTTCAGTGGCAAAAGAAGATGCCAGTTGCAGAAAAGCCGCAGATGGAGCGCATACTGGACAAAAGGGTCGTCAAGAAGACCAGACGAAGGGAATACTTTGAATACTTGGTCAAATGGAAAGGACATCCAGTTAAAGATGCCAGCTGGGAGAATGAAGCAGAGATTCAGAAGCATGCACAGACCGTGCAAGAGCTCATGGACAGGAGCCTATGAAAATTTTCAAGTGAGGGAGTATGATGTAGGAGCATCACCAACATCAAGCGAGCGTGGGGCAAGCACAACGCATTTTGGGCACATGATGAATTATTTAAAAACTTTTGAAGATAAATTCTCCAAAACTTAAATGTGATAGTTAAGGAGAGGCGTGCTAATAGATTGTAATCGGACCTTGAGCTATCCGCTCTCATCCTTAGGAGACAGAAGGCATTTATGTTAGTAGGTAGCTTTAATGCATAGATTAGACAGTTTAGAATGAGAGAGGGAAACGGAATATAGACACCCTCATTGTATTATTGTAATAGAAGAAGAGAACATAGGAGAGGAGAATAGAAGAGAGAAGAAGAAGAGAACAGAGGAGAGGAGAAGAGAAGAGAGAAGAACATTACCAAGAGAAGAGCACACAGAGCTGGAACATAGAAACTGTGTTTGAGAAACACCCATGTACAGAGATTTGAGTTAATAGAAGAAGTCTTTAATTCAGATTCATGGAGTTGTGTTTGTTTCTTGTATGTGTATGTTGAATGGTATGTTCATGGTTTTACTCTTTCTATCATGCAATTGCTTTTATGCTATGTAGGAATGATTTCTTGTTAAATGTTTGAAATCTGCAAGGAAAGGGTGGAGGAATGAGTTTCAATTGTTTCTCTGTCTAAGTAAGGATTCCTGCAAGGAGTGCAGTCGAATAGTTCGCAAGGTGTGCGTTGACAAAGAATTCAGAGATTTGTCTTTGGAATTCTCAGACAGGATAAATTTTGTTCTCATTTCCTCTGAAGGACAGATTTGATGTAGGATTCGTGCAAGGTGTGCACAGACCAAGCTTGAATCCAGGGTTTGAAACCTGAGAAACTATCGAAGGATTGTTGCTGCAAGGAGTGCGCAGAATTGAAGGTGTTCAACACTGAAGTGTTTGAAGATTTTCCGCAAAGAGTGCGTGCAAGAGGTTCTTGCAAGATTCGAAGTCGGAGGAAAGCTTTCGGAGGACTCGAACTTGCTAAGTCGTCGGAGGGAAGAAACAGACGGTCGAAATTCTCTGTAGAGAATTAGCGAAATCCCGTCAGCCGTCCGATCTGACAGAGAAGTGAGGAGGTTACGATTGGTTTCCAAGGTGCAAGCTTAGAAGATTGTGAACCGCCGGATCTTCACTTAGATACCCGTCAGCCGTCCGATCTGACAGGAGTTGCATGGGGTTTAAACCCTCTCAAGCCGAGCAAAGGTCCCGAAAGGTGTCGGGATATCGAGTTGTTGGAGTTCGGGATATCAGAAGTCCTATGGACAAGAGATCGGGTAAATCCATAGTGAAACCCCCGAAACAAATCAGAACCGTCCATCTGTTGGGACACGTGGCAGGGATCGAGAGCCATTGACATCTTGGAAATCTAGAGACCAAGAGTTCGAGACCTTTTGAGTCCCGAAACAACAAAATTATCACAGTCGTTGATCTAAGGAAGGACGTGTGTCGCGCGATCATCCAATTCGGAGATCCGGACACCGAGACTCACATAAGTGAGTATTTTCGACTTTGCATTTGGCGAAGTCCGAGACTTGATCTGAACCGTCTATCCATTTGGGACGCGTGGCAGAAATCCTTGAAGTCGGGGTTCGATGTTTCACGAATCCTGAAGACAGGAAACACTTACATTTTTGAACTGCGAAGTCCAAAATCCCGATAAGGAGGAAAGCTTCGTTATGGGGCCCGACTGATGTCATCTCGTCATAACGGGAGGTCGGGAATCGAAACTTCGGGAGTCCTGTGGGAAAGAACCCAAATGAATTTGTTTTCCCAAAATTGCAAAGTGACGAGGACCGTCCATCTTTGAGGACGCGTGGCAATAATCTCGACTTCCGGGGAAAGTCCTAAAAAGGAAATCATATCGGGAGATCGGAATTCAGAGGATCGGGGATCCTAAGGATAAGGGGTCAAATACATCTCGACATCCGAAAGCCCGAAATCCCGAAAGGAGATAAGACTGCGGTCATATAGGCGAGGTCGTATGGACCAAAAATCTAGCTAGAGGGCTAACTGTTGTTTAAAGCGCTTTTGGATATCGGGATATCGGAGATCGGGAAATCGGGAAGACAAAGGTTGTGACATCGGGATTGTGAAACCCCGAAGCCTGAAATTTCATTTTCCTATCGTGAAAGGAACAACGATCGGGCCTAGAGGCTGTGAGGAGCAGAAAAGACCTGTGGGTCAATTTTAATAGAGATTCCAGTGGAGAATCGAAGGAGCCACTTCGGCTCGAAGGTGAAATTTGAACTATCCATAAAGACCGGGAGGTCAGCGCAGAGATTGTGACCGAGGAGAGGCACAGTCGGCGTCACTAACTCATGCATAATTAACCATTCTTTGTACGATTGGTATAGGTTGACAAGTAATCCTTAGCCCCGTGAAGGGTTATCCCAACGTGGTCTAGGCACAATAAGGCTAACACATGTAGGATCAACATTCATATATAATATATACAACAATTGTCAAATCTTTGTCACCATCCAATTTTGATATAAGTATAAGAGATAGGGTAGTATACATTAAATGGACACTCAATAGTAAGACCTTGTTATAGAGTATATAAATCTCTATTAAAACCAGTGTTAAGGACATAATGACATGATTATGTACAATAGTGTAGATGGTCTGAAAACATTCAAGTGAAATTGAGACTTCCATTTACTCTTTCATATTTTAGATCTTCTTTAATAACATGATTTATTTATAATAAAAAAATGTTAGAAAATATTTTCTTTATTTCAATGGATCTGTAGCATGAAAAAAATTTAACTTAAAATTCCAAAATATCAAGACTTTAAATTTTTTCTCAACTTTTATATAAATTCAAGCAAATATAAAATGGAAGACTCACAAAATACTAATCAAAACCAAAAAATATAAAATGGAAGACTCACAAAATACTAATCAAAACCAAAATTAGGGTTTTACACATTCATGCCTTCTCACTCCTAAATCTTATACAAGACATTGGCTTATTTTATTTTTAAATATAAAAACAATAAATCCTACATATTTTGCATATAATTATTAATATAGTTATGCTCCAAATGTATACATTTGAGGATTAATAAAACAATTGAGTGAGAGTTATCATGATAAAAATATTAGAGGAATAATAACTTTCAAAGAGAAAAAATCATAATAATAAATTTATTTGGTGGGCCTTTACAGAGTTGGGAACCCTTTATCTTCACAATAAAATATATAATTGGATGATCATCAAATTAAAACGTTTTCTTTTAAATGTATTTTTCTTATATTTAAAAATCCATAGTGTAAACTTTCTATGTTTTAACTTTTTCTGGAAATATTTTCTATTTAACTTTATTCCATATCACATCAAAAATGATTGGATTTACAGCTACCAATTAACATCAATCCACCGATCTAATCACATTCCTCCAAGTGGTGAAGAAATATACACCTTAATGGAGTTAAGGCCAGTTGGTATTAGCTTCGAGGGCATTCCCTGTTATTAAAAAATAAGACAAAAAACATAGACTTTTTACATTCCATGCCAAGGATACAATAATTTAACATCTTATACTTTGAAAATATGTCAGAAATAAATGCTAAGTTTTGTTCAGAAGGAAAACATATTTGAGCTAAAAATTTGAAAACATGTCAGAAATAAATGCTAAGTTTTGTTCAGAAGGTAAAAATTCAATAGCAATTTTGATTAAGAATTTTACATTACAAGGAAAACATATTTTAGCTAAAAAAATCAATAGAAATTTTGATTAGAATTTTTACATTCCAAAATAGAAGTCCAGGAAGCTGTTAATTTCAGCAAGGAAACCTACTCACCATGGTGGCTGCATAAAGGAAAAAAAAACAAATATAAGGGAACTTACCATCAAGATCGCAGAAGAAGACTTGCTTGATTTCTCCTTGTGTTTTCTCATAAAATGTGATTCCCATTTCCTGCGTTAAACATAATTTATGATCATAAAATGTGATTCTCATTTCCTGCGTTAAACATAATTTATGATAATATGGCATAACTTTAAACCTTTAACAAAACAAATCTGTATATTATTTTACTTTCCATATTTGAACAATTCTGGGAAACTTCAGGATTCTACATGGCCCCGTGATCCAATGGTAAATTCTTTACTCTTGTTTGAGAGGTGCAAGACTTCCAATATTCAAATCTTTCTCATGAGGGATTAGTAAAATNCCACATTTTTTCCTTAAATTTTGATTTGACATTTTTTTTAATAGTATCTTTATTCTGCAAAATGGTTTCTTCCATGATTCCCCAATAGTTTAGCCAATATCAGGCGTATTTTTGCCATCCTCGCTTGAGTCGATGGTGGTTATGACTTGATTTGGAAGCAATTTTAGGCAGCCTCTTGTCTTCCATGTTGTTTAACTTATTCTTATACATTAGGTATGTAGTCATAGCCATGCTCTCAATGGAGAGAGACTTGTTTCTACGAGGAGGATGGGATCGGGTGTATTTCCTTTAATTTTGAGATTATATGTTATAAAATTCTTTTGTATTTGCTCTATCTTTGTCCAGAATTCACGAGAAATACTACAGCCGAAAACTTCACATCCATCCATAAAAAATAACATCCATCCATAAAAAAATATCTTAATAAAAAATTAAGATATATCTAAATTATAATTTTTTATTAAATAATTAAATAAAAATTAAATTACACATAATTATTAATCAATAATAATAATAATAATAATTTTTTTATCATTTTTTTATTGTTAAATTACACATAATCATTAATTTATATAATAATAATAATATATTAAAGAAAAAAGAAAAAAAAAAGTCTCTTATTGTTTCTTTAAGAAATATGAGTGATTGTTTAAACATGATAAAAAAAATAAAGACC
>SNQJ01S0023903.1:74210-86568 GCA_010110895.2 Picea sitchensis
TCTTGGGCAATCATCCTTTGTAAAAAAAAAATTAATGACAGTTAATTTATCATTTCATTTTGTTGAAATTTAGTATTGATAATAATTTTTTATAAAAATATTTGGTTTTTAAATTATTAATATAATATTTGATTATTTGGACTTAAACATCTCTTATATATTATACAAATTTAAAATCAAATATTATAATTGAGTTGAGAGGAGTTCATGATTGATTGTTATCCTTTCCACATAGATTCAATAATAAAAATAACAACCAAAAATAAAATATTCCAATGTTCATTTTAAGTAAAAATTCTTATTATTGATTAAGACATTTGAATAGTATATTGATTAGTATGAGTGATATGTGTAATTACTTTTTTACTCAATATAAAGTTGACACATGAAATACATACATACTTTAATCAATCTTAACTCTAGATCTATCATGAACATGGAAGAGTCAAATCCTTTAAGATGATTTTTTTTTTAAATTGAAAAAAATTTTAAAAAATTAAAATTATAATTAATTTTTTTATCTATTTCAATTCATAATAAATCTATAATTAACATGAATCTACCCTAATTAAAATAAAAATATAATTTTAAAATATATAATATTTTATATAAAAATTGAATTATAAAAACATAATTTTTAAATATAAAATTTGTAAAATTTCCAAAAAAAAAAAAAATTAAAATCTCTTTAAAGAAAAAAAATCTCACAAAAACTCATCCACCAAGAACTTGATATTAGAAGAGGATGATATTAACATGAATTCTCCATCCCCTCACCACCTTCATGAGAACAAGATAATGTTAACATGAATTCTCCATCCCAAAGAGATGATGTTACATGAATTTAGTCACACAAAAGAGCCAACCCCTCATATGTGAGTTATCATCACTATCAACGAAGATTAAAGACCACATGAGTCACACAACTCCAACCTCGAAGATAAAGCAATGTCTTCAACCAAACGTTAGACAATTGTTTTTTTTTTATCCATCACCATTCGAGAACCATTCCACTAAATGGAAATAGATAAAAAAAGATTCCATTAAATATATAAAAGGAAAAACATAAACATGTGAACGTGCATGATCTCCATCGAGATAAAGCATATCTTTAAAAATATAATAAAATAAAATATATGAAAAGAAAGTAAGTATGTGAGATAAAGCATATTTTAAAAAATGTAATAAAATAAATTAAATAAAATATATGAAAAAAAAATGAAAAGAAAGGAAGTATGTGAGATAAAGCATATTTTTAAAAATGTAATAAAATATATGAAAAGAAAGGAAGTATGTGAGTGTTCATGATCCATAGATAAAGCATATTTTGAAAAATGTAAAATTAAATATAAAAATTAAATTAAATCATAAACATATAAATATGTAAGTGTTTATGATTTCATTAATATAAAATATATTATTAAAAAATGATTTCATTAATATAAAATATATTTTTATTTTAATAAGTATGTGAGTGTTCATATTCCTTATCAACATAAAGCAAAATGAAATAAAATAGATAAAAAAAAAGAAATATGTAAATGTTCATGATACATAAATAAAACATATTTCCAAAAATATAAAATTAAATTAAATGATAAACATGTGAGTGTTCACGATTCCATCAATATTAAGTATATTTTTATTTTAATAATTATGTGAGTGTTCATAATCTCCATCTAAATCAAGCAAATCTTCAAAAACGTAAAATTAAATATATTAAGAAAATGTTAGTGAATGTTCCTTGCCTCATGAGGAATATTTCATGTACCTGAGTCTAGCTAAAATAAACAAATATATTTATAATCCATTTTGAAATAACTATACTTCATAGATTACCTTATAAAACCTTATCACTTAAAAGGTTTAAGAGATTGCTTAATAATTCAAAAGATTTCACTAAATTTCTATAAAAAGGTTTTAGTTTCTATATAAAAAGTCCTTTCAAATGGGTAGTTAACAAGGAACTTTCTTTTAAGGAGGGTTCTAAAGGTCTTAGATGTGCTTTAAATATTCTAGTCTTATTTTAAGTTTTAGGTTAGGAGGGTTTATCTTGACTAAAAGGTCAACCTTTCTAATAGAGACTCAATACTGCAACAATTTTATTACAAGGTTAATCTTTTTTGGAATTGGTCTTACACCAATCTTAATGTTGAATGAAAAGTCTTATTTTTACTGATTAGAAGAATGGAGTTGTTCCTTTGAAGTGGGTTATAAGACCAATCTCACTAAGTAAGTTGACCTTAAAATATCAAAGATCAACCTAATAAAGTATTAATTGACCCTTGTAGTGAAAGGTTGGTATTAACCCAATAAAGCCCCCATCAATCTTTTTAGTTTTGAAAGGGAAATCCTTATCAAGGCCTGAGAGGCCTTATTAATGAAGGGTTAGTTTTGAGAGCCTTGCAAGGTTCTGTTCTTACTTGAGAAGACTAAAAGGTCAACAATATTATCACTTACCTATACATATTGGAGGCAAAGGTCACATACTTGAGATGATTTAAAAGTAAAGACACATAGCTCAAGCAACGAGAACATAATGAGAAACAAAAGGACTTAAAAGACCCTATCTAATTGACACAATCACACTTTACCATCTAGTGGTGAATATTTTTCAATTAACTTAGACCAACATGATAAGAATAATGCACACACGACAATTGGCCTTAGTGAAATCTTTTTCTAACTAGATCTCTCCAAAGGGTTGTTCCAATGTGATAAGACCAATACAATCAATACATTACCACCTTTCATTCAAACCTTTCCAAAACTTTAGAGTCTAGGCACAATAAGGCTAACACATGCATAATTAACCACTCTTTGTACGATTGGTATAGGTTGACAGGTAATCCTTAGCCCCGTGAAGGGTTATCCCAACGTGGTCTAGGCACAATAAGGCTAACACATGTAGGATCAACATTCATATATAATCTATACAACAATTGTATAAATATAAGAGATATGGTAGTATACATTAAATGGACACTCAATAGTAAGACCTTGTTATAGAACAAATAAATCTCTATTAAAACCAGTTTCAAGGACATAATGACATAATTATGTACAATAGTGTAGATGGTATAGAAAACATTTAGGTGAAATTGAGACTTCCATTTACTTTTTCATATTTTGGATCTTCTTTAATAACATGATTTATTTATAATAAAAAATTGTTAGAAAATATTTTCTTTATTTCAATGGATTTGTAGCATGAAAAAAATTTAACTTAAAATTCCAAAATATCAAGACTTTAAATTTTTTCTCAACTTTTATATAAATGCAAGTAAATATAAAGTGGAAGACTTACAAAATATTAGTCAAAACCAAAATTAGGTTTTTACACATTCATGCCTTCTCACTCCTAAATCTTATACAAGACATTAACTTATTTTGTTTTTAAATATAAAAATAATAAATCTTACATATTTTACATATAATTATTAATATAGTTATGCTCCAAATGTATACATTTGAGGATTAATAAAACAATTGATTGAGAGTTGTCATGATAAAAAAATTAGAGGAATAATAACTTTCAAAGAGAAAAAAATCACAATAATAAATTTATTTGGAGGGCCTTTACAGAGTCGGGAACCCTTTATCTTCACAATAAAATATATAATTGGATGATCATCTTTTTTTTTTTTTTTTTTTTTTTTCCTATATTTAAAAATCCATAGTGTAACTTTCTATGTTTTAACTTTTTCTGGAAATATTTTCTATTTAATTTTATTCCATATCACACCAAAAATGATTGGATTTACAGTTACCAATTAACATCAATCCACCGATCTAATCACATTCCTCCAAGTGGTGAAGAAATATACACCTTAATGGAGTTAAGGCCAGTTGGTATTAGCTTCGAGGGCATTCCCTGTTATTAAAAAATAAGACAAAAAAACATAGACTTTTTACATTCCATGCCAAGGATACAATAATTTAACATCTTATACTTTGAAAATATGTCAGAAATAAATGCTAAGTTTTGTTCAGAAGGAAAACATAAATTTAACATCTTATACTTTGAAAATATGTCAGAAATAAATGCTAAGTTTTGTTCAGAAGGAAAACATATTTGAGCTAAAAATTCAATAGGAATTTTGATTAGGAATTTTACATTCCAAGGAAAACATATTTTAGCAAAAAAAAATCAATAGAAATTTTGATTAGGATTTTTACATTCCAAAATAGAAGTCCAGGAAGCTGTTAATTTCAACAAGGAAACCTACTCACCATGGTGGCTGCATAAAGGAAAAAAAAACAAATATAAGGGAACTTACCATCAAGATCGCAGAAGAAGACTTGCTTGATTTCTCCTTGTGTTTTCTCATAAAATGTGATTCCCATTTCCTGCGTTAANAATTTTCTTTTTTCCTCTAACTCTTTATCACACCACATTTTTTCCTTAAATTTTGATTTGACGTTTTTTTTAATAGTATCTTTATTCTGCAAAATGGTTTCTTCCATGATTCCCCAATAGTTTAGCCAATATCGGGCATCTTTTTGCCATCCTCGCTTGAGTCGATGGTGGTTATGACTTGATTTGGAAGCAATTTTAGGTAGCCTCTTGTCTTCCATGTTGTTTAACTTGTTCTTATACATTAGGTATGTAGTCATAGCCATCCTCTCAATGGGGGAGAGGCTTGTTTCTACAAGGAGAATGGGATAGGGTGTATTTCCTTTAATTTTGAGATTATAGGTTATAAAATTCTTTTGTATTTGCTCTATCTTTGTCCAGGATTCACGAGAAATACTACAGAGACTTCACATCTATCCATAAAGAATATCTTAATAAAAAATTAAGATATATCTAAATTATAATTTTTTATTAAATAATTAAATAAAAATTAAATTACACATAATTATTAATCAATAATAACAATAAGAATTTTTTTATCATTTCTTTCTTGTTAAATTACATATAATCATTAATTTATATAATAATAATAATATATTAAAATAAAATAAAAATAAGTCTCTTATTGTTTCTTTAAAAAATATGAGTGATTGTTTAAACATTATAAAAAAATAAAGACCAAGCTTAATATATCCCTATCAAAGGTGTTTTTTTTTTTATTTTTTTATTTATAATGATTTTTTTTAATTAAAATTTAATTTTTTTATGCTTAATGTTTTAATTATAAATTTAAAACAAATGATTATTAAAAATTCAAAACAATTAATTATTAAAAGTTTTTTTTTTTAATTCATAATAACTTCTTCTAAATTAAAATTCACTATAATTTTTTTCATGCTTAATTTTTTAATTATAAATTCAAAACAAATTATTTTCAATTCATCTCGTTTATATTTAGTTTTCCTACCAATAATTTTAAATATAATATCATTTAAATATTTTTACAATTTGGTAAATATATAACCTAAGGGTTGTTAGTCACAAATCAACTTAGAGTTGGCTAGGATACTTATCTAGCTAAAGGGTTGTTTCTTCTTTAACTTGGAATGGCCTCTTCCAAATTAAAAATAATATTCAAACAACTTTACAATTATATTAATATTCTATCTAAGTATTGTTTGTCACAAATTAATTCTCAGTTGGTTAGGATTGGTTAAGATCTCATTGGAGGGTTGATTTGATGTCACTCAATTTTCTTAATATTGGTTAAGATTTGGTTTGTCAGAGATGAGTTTAATGTTGGTTAGTATCTTGTTGGAGTGTTGATTTGATATCACTTAGATATTTTAAAATTGGTTAGGATCTTATTGAAGTGTTAATTTGATATTATTCAAATAGTTTAAGGTAATGGTGATTTTTTTTATTTTTTAAAAAAGACATTTTATAATTTTTTATAAAATTTTAAAATATAATTAACTCAATAAAATATAAAACAATAAAGATCTATCCAACAATGAATTTACTATTAAAAAGTAGTGGCAACCAAAGATATTTAAATGCATAATTTCACTTAGTTAGATAAATAGAAGAAGTACTTATAAGCCAATATCTGAAAAAACATTATTATATATTTAAAAAAAAATGATAAAAATAAAATATGTAATTAAAAAAATTTAAATATCTTTTCCATTTTTACATCCATTTAATTTCATTAAATAATAATAAAAGTAATTTTTTTTTAATTAATTTATAAATATCCTTTCCATTTTTGCAAACATTTTATTTCATTTTATTGAAGTTTCATATAAAACATTCTATTTGGTAATCATCCTTTATAAAAATCAATCAATGTAAAAAAAATAATTTATAAATATCCTTTCCATTTTTATAACTATTTAATTTCATTTTAATGGAATTTTATATAAAACATTTTCTTTTTCTTTGGCAATCATCCTTTGTTAAAAATTAATGAAAATTAATTTATCATTTCATTTTGTTGAAATTTAGTATTATAATAATTTTTTATTAAAATATTTGGTTTTTAAATTATTAATATAATATTTGATTATTTGGACTTAAACATCTCTCATATATTATACAAATTTAAAATCAAATATTATAATTGAGTTGAGAGAAGTTCATGATTGATTGTTATCCTCCCCACATAGGTTCAATAATAAAAATAACAACCAAAAATAAAATATTTCAATGTTCATCTTAAGTAAAAATTCTTATTATTGATTAAGACATTTGAATAGTATATTGATTAGTATGAGTGATATGTGTAATCACTTTTTTACTCAATATAAAGTTGACACATGGAATACATACATACTTAAATTTATCTTAACTCTAGATCTATCATGAATACGGAAGAGTCAAATCTTTTAAGGTGAAAACTTTTTTAAATTGAAAAAAATTAAAAAAAAAAATTATAATTAATTTTTTTATCTATTTCAATTTATGATAAATCTATAATTAACATAAATCTACCCTAATTAAAATAAAAATATAATTTTAAAATATATAATATTTTATATAAAAATTGAATTATAAAAACATAATTTTTAAATATAAAATTTGTAAAATTTCCAAAAAAAAAAAAAATTAAAATCTCTTTAAAGAAAAAAAATCTCACAAAAACTCATCCACCAAGAACTTGATATTAGAAGAGGATGATATTAACATGAATTCTCCATCCCCTCACCACCTTCATGAGAACAAGATAATGTTAACATGAATTCTCCATCCCAAAGAGATGATGTTACATGAATTTAGTCACACAAAAGAGCCAACCCCTCATATGTGAGTTATCATCACTATCAAGATAGATTAAAGACCACATGAGTCACACAACTCCAACCTCGAAGATAAAGCAATGCCTTCAACCAAACGTTAGACAATTGTTTTTTTGGGATCCATCACCATTCGAGAACCATTCCACTTAATGGAAATAGATAATAAAAAAAATCCATTAAATATATAAAAGGAAAAACATAAACATGTGAACGTGCATGATCTCCATCGAGATAAAGCATATCTTTAAAAATATGATAAAATAAAATATATCAAAAGAAAGTAAGTATGTGAGATAAAGCATATCTTTAAAAATGTAATAAAATATATGAAAAGAAAGGAAGTATGTGAGTGTTCATGATCCATAGATAAAACATATTTCGAAAAATGTAAAATAAAATATAAAAATTAAATTAAATCATAAACATGTAAGTGTTTATGATTCCATAATATTAATATTAAATATATTATTAAAAAATGATTTCATCAATATATTTTTATTTTAATAAATATGTGAGTGTTAATAATTTCCATGATTCCATCAATATAAAATATATTTTTATTTTAATAAGTATGTGAGTGTTCATATTCCCTATCAACATAATGCAAAATGAAATAAAATAGATGAAAAAAAGGAAGTATGTGAATGTTCATGACACATAAATAAAGCATATCTTCAAAAATATAAAATTAAATATAAAAATTAAATAAAATTATAAACATGTGAGTGTTCATGATTCCATTAATATAAAATATATTTTTATTCTAATAATATAAAGTATATTTTTATTTTAATAATTATGTGAGTGTTTATAATTTCTATTTAAATCAAGTAGATTTCCAAAAATATAAAATTAAATATATTAAGAAAATGTTAGTGAATGTTTAGAGGGTAGGAGGGGGGTCATTAATAGAGTATTAATGTGTATTATAATAATACATATTATCTATTAATATGTTTAGAGGGTGGGAGGACGGGTGCATTAATAGAGAATATATATTATAATAATACATATTCTCTATTAATGCCCCCCTCCCACCCTCTATAGAGGGTGACCTCATGAGGAATATTTCATGTACCCGAGTCTAGCTAAAGTAAACAAATATATTTATAATCCATTTTGAAATAACTATACTTCATAGATTATCTTATAACTTAAAAGGGTTCAGAGATTACCTAATAATTCAAAAGATTTCACTAAATTTCTATAAAAAGGTCTTAGTTTCTATATAAAAAGTCCTTTCAAATGGGTAGTTAATAAGGACCTGTCCTTTTAAGGAGGGTTCTAAAGGTCTTAGATGTGCTTCAAATATTCTAGTCTTATTTTAAGTTTTAAGTTAGGAGAGTTTATCTTGACTAAAAGGTTAACCTTTCTAATAGAGACTCAATACTGCAACAATCTTATTACAAGGTTAATCTTTTTTGGAATTGGTCTTACACCAATCTTAATGTTGAAGGAAAAGTCTTACTTTTACTGATTAGAAGAATGGAGTTGGTCCTTTGAAGTGGGTTATAAGACCAATCTCACTAAGTAAGTTGACCTTAAAATATCAAGGATCAACCTAATAAAGTATTAATTGACCCTTGTAGTGAAAGGTTGGTATTAACCCAATAAAGCCCCAGTCAATCTTTTTGGTTTTGAAAGGGAAATCCTTATCAAGGCCTGATAGGCCTTATTAATGAAGGGTTAGTTTTGAGAGCCTTGCAAAGTTCTGTTCTTACTTGAAAAGACTAAAAGGTCAACAGTATTATCACTTATCTATACATATTGGAGGCAAAGGTCACATACTTGAGATGATTTAAAAGTAAAGACACATAGCTCAAGCAACGAGAACACAATGAGAAACAAAAGGACTTAAAAGACCCTATCTAATTGACACAATCAGACTTTACCATCTAGTGGTGAATATTTTTCAATTAACTTAGACCAACATGATAAGAATAATGCACACAAGACAATTGGCCTTAATGAAATCTTTTTCTAACCAAATCTCTCCAAAGGGTTGTTCCAATATGATAAGACCAATACAATCAATACATTACCACCTTTCATTCAAACCTTTCCAAAACTTTAGAGTCTAGGCACAATAAGGCTAACACATGCATAATTAACCATTGTTTGTACGATTGGTATAGGTTGACAAGTAATCCTTAGCCCCGTGAAGGGTTATCCCAACGTGGTCTAGGCACAATAAGGCTAACACGTGTAGGATCAACATTCATATATAATCTATACAACAATTGTATAAGTATAAGAGATACGGTAGTATACATTAAATGGACACTCAATAGTAAGACCTTGTTATAGAATAAATAAATCTCTATTAAAGCCACTGTCAAGGACATAATGACATAATTATGTACAATAGTGTAGATGGTATAGAAAACATTCAAGTGAAATTGAGACTTCCATTTACTCTTTCATATTTTGGATCTTCTTTAATAAAATGATTTATTTATAATAAAAAATTGTTAAAAAATATTTTCTTTATTTCAATTTATTTTAATGGATTTGTAGCATGAAAAAAATTTAACTTAAAATTCCAAAATATCAAGAATTTAAATTTTTTCTCAACTTTTATATAAATTTAATCAAATATAAAATAGAAGAATCACAAAATACTAGTCAAAACCAAAATTAGGTTTTTACACATTCATACCTTCTCACTCCTAAATCTTATACAAAAACATGGACTTATTTTGTTTTTAAATATAAAAACAATAAATCTTACATGTTTTTGCATATAATTATTAATATAGTTATGCTCCAAATGTATACATTTGAAGATTAATAAAACAATTGAGTGCAAATTATCATGATAAAAATATTAGAGGAATAATAATTTTCAAAGAGAAAAAATCACAATAATAAATTTATTTGGAGGGCCTTTACAGAGTTGGGAACCCTTTATCTTCACAATAAGATATATAGTTGGATGATCACCAAATTAAAACTTATTATTTTTATTTTTTATATGTATTTCTCTTATATTTGAAAATTCATAATCTAAATATTCTATGTTTTGGCCTTTTTCCAGAAATATTTTCTATTTAATTTGACTCCATATCAAACTAGAAATTGTTGGATTTACAGCTACCAATTAACATCAATCCACCGATCTAATCACATTCCTCCAAGTGATGAAGAAATATACACCTTAATGAAGTTAAGGCCAGTTGGTATTAGCTTCAAGGGCATTCCCTGTTATTAAAAAATAAGACAAAAAAACACAGACTTTTTACATTCCGTGCCAAGGATACAATAATTTAACATCTTATACTTTGAAAATATGTCAGAAATAAATGGTAAGTTTTGTTCAGAAGGAAAACATATTTTAGCTAAAAATTCAATAGGAATTTTGATTAGGAATTTTACATTCCAAGGAAAACATATTTTAGCTAAAAATTCAATAGAAATTTTGATTAAGATTTTTACATTCCAAAATAAAAGTCCAGGAAGCTGTTAATTTCAGCAAGGAAACCTACTCACCATGTAGCAAGGAAACCTACTCACCATGGTGGCTTCATAAGGAAAAAAACAAATATAAGGGAACTTACCATCAAGATCGCAGAAGAAGACTTGCTTGATTTCTCCTTGTGTTTTCTCATAAAATGTGATTCCCATTTCCTGCGTTAAACATAATTTATGATCATAAAATGTGATTCCCATTTCCTGCGTTAAACATAATTTATGATAATATGGCATAACTTTAAACCTTTAACAAAACAAATCTGTATATTATTTTACTTTCCATATTTGAACAATTCTGGGAAACTTCAGGATTCTACATGCCCCCGTGATCTAATGGTAAATTCTTTACTCTTGTTTGAGACAATTCGAATCAGATACGACGTATGCGCGAGCTACAACCCGACTTAGCCATCACCGGAATGGCTCATGCTAACCCGTTAGGGGCTAGAGGAATTGATACTAAATGGTCAGTTGAATTTACTTTTGCCCAGATTCATGGATTTGCCAATGCAAGAGATGTACTTGAATTGGTTACCCGCCCTCTACGACGTAACGAAAACTTGTTTGAGAGGTGCAAGACTTCCAATATTCAAATCTTTCTCATGAGGGATTAGTAAAATCTTAGTTTTTGAATGGTTATTGTTAAAGTCTTTTTTCTTGCATTAGTAAAATCTTGGTTTTTAATGGTTATTGTTAAAGTCTTTTTTCTTGCAGGGAAGAGGTGCAAAGTTCAATAAAAGAGATGCAAAGTTCAGATCTCTTTCCACATGTTAAATTGGGTATTGTTCTTGAGATGCAAAGTTCAAATTTCTCATTTCAAAGTTCAAATCTCTATTATCATGTTAAAGTTGGTATTGCTCTCATGTTAAAGTGGATATTACTATTTTGCATAAAAAAATTTATCATGTGAAAGTAAGTAGGTACTATTTCCTCCCATTTAAAGTTAAAGTGCATATTATTGTTTTGGATGAAAGTTTAAAGTTCAAATTGCTTTTTCATGATAAAAGTAGAATAGGGAAAATCCTGAAAAGATACAAAGTTTATGAGAGAGGTCACAAGTTCAAATCCAGAGGGGTAGGGTATGTACATTTTCTCATGAATTGATCAGTCAAATCTTTATGTAGAAGGGTCACTTGTATTTCCTCTAAAAAGTTCACAGGTTCAAATGTAGAGACAGATAGAATATGTACACTAGCAGTCAAATAACTGCGGGGAAAAAGTCTCTTGTCTCATAAACAAGAAAGTTTCATACACCAATTTAGTGTCTGGCTTAACCATAACCTTAAAATTATATAAAAAATCAAATCTCTAAAATGTCGAATGACTTCGAAGTGAGAATCGAAGTGAGAATCAGAAGAGATGCAAGGATCAAAATCTATCCTCTTTGTTATCCATATTATCATTTTCTAATAGCTCAGTTGTGAAGTGAATTTATGTTACTTTAATCCCTTACCCTTACTCAACAGATGTGGATTTGGATTTAAAAATGGATCTATGTAGTGTTAACACAGTAAACTCACTTTCAGGGATTTGATGAGGCCATCATAGTCAGACACGCCAAAACAAACATGGTTGCTGCGTGGCAGAAATTCCAGATCCTTCCTGCTCATAAACGAACACGGTCATATCAGAAAACATATCTACGCTGGATAAAAGCTTTATAAGATCACCGTAATAATGAAAAAAAAAACAAAAGAGAGAACAAGAAAACAATATGTGTATACTTGACATC
>SNQJ01S0023903.1:86854-105405 GCA_010110895.2 Picea sitchensis
TCCGTTGTTGCCCTGGCCACATGGTCGAGATGAATTTCTGCCATGGAGAGCGAGATGGAGATGGAAGTGGAAATCGCACTGCTGCTCCCAAACTCTACTTTCTCTGAACAGAAACGGGTTTGAACCTTACAGTGGCCTTAGTTTTTATATTCGGCCCTGAAAACTTCTAACGTATTGTTTGCTTTTGCACGTGTACTACTTGTCGTCATGTATGTAGCCGTTTTTATTTTTAATTTACTGGATGAATCATACATTTTTGAAACTTATTATTGTTAATCATATAATAAATATTTATTATTAATATATAACAAGAAGGTGGAATAAATAATGTTTTATTAATATATGATAATAATCTATAATAATGATAATTTATAATATATTATATAATAATATAGAATATGGATTATAATGTGAATTGGGTTTAGTTTAGGTGGTTGGGAGAAATTATTGTTCATGGAAAAGAACAAAAGTATAGACTATAGTTTTAATATAAAATAAAATTATAAATATAAATGTTGGTTAAATATTGTCAAATAAAAATATGATAAAACCGTTCTTGACTTTTATATGTCCATTCTATTGGTTATTGAATTTCCAAATCAATAAGCATGTTATTCTCTCACCAATATCTTAGCTAGGGTGAGGTGTATATATGGTTAAATATTGTCAAATAAAAACATGATAAAACTATTGTTAACTTTTATGTGTCCAATCTATTTCTTATTGAATTTCCAACTCAACAAGCATGGTTCTTTTCTCTCCAATATCTTAGCTAGGTTGAGGTGTATATATGGTTAAATATTGTCAAATAAAACATGATAAAACCAATCTTGACTTTTATATGTCCGTTATATTGGTTATTGAATTTCCGCTCAAGAAGCATGGTTCTTTTCTCATCAATATCTTAGCTAGGCTGAGCTGTAAATATAGTTAAATATTGTCAATTAGAAACATGATGAAAGCATTCTTGACTTTTTTTTTATGTCCAATTCAATAGTTATGGTTGACTAAATTATTTGAAATTCTATTGGTTATTGAATTTCCAACTCAACAAGCATGGTTTTTCTCTCACCAAGATCTTAGCTAGGCTGAGGTGTATATATGGTTAAATATTGTCAAATAGAAACATGATACAACCATTATTGACTTTTATATGTCTAATTCAATAATTAGTGTTGACTAAATTCTTTGAAATTTTATTGGTTATTGAATTTCCAACTCAAGAAGCATGGTTCTTCTCTCACCAATATCTTAGCCACTAAGACTAAGGTGTATATATGGTTATATATTGTCAAATGGAAATATGATACAACCATTCTTGACTTTTATATGTCGAATTCAATAATTATTGTTGACTAAATTATTTGAAATTTTATTGGTTATTGAATGTCCAACTCAACAATCATGGTTTTTCTCATAGCAAGATCTTAGATAGGTTGTGTATATATGGTTAAATATTTTCAAATAGAAACATGATACAACCATTTCTGAATTTTATATCTCCAATTCAATAATTATCNTGTAAATATAGTTAAATATTGTCAATTAGAAACATGATGAAAGCATTCTTGACTTTTTTTTTATGTCCAATTCAATAGTTATGGTTGACTAAATTATTTGAAATTCTATTGGTTATTGAATTTCCAACTCAACAAGCATGGTTTTTCTCTCACCAAGATCTTAGCTAGGCTGAGGTGTATATATGGTTAAATATTGTCAAATAGAAACATGATACAACCATTATTGACTTTTATATGTCTAATTCAATAATTAGTGTTGACTAAATTCTTTGAAATTTTATTGGTTATTGAATTTCCAACTCAAGAAGCATGGTTCTTCTCTCACCAATATCTTAGCCACTAAGACTAAGGTGTATATATGGTTATATATTGTCAAATGGAAATATGATACAACCATTCTTGACTTTTATATGTCGAATTCAATAATTATTGTTGACTAAATTATTTGAAATTTTATTGGTTATTGAATGTCCAACTCAACAATCATGGTTTTTCTCATAGCAAGATCTTAGATAGGTTGTGTATATATGGTTAAATATTTTCAAATAGAAACATGATACAACCATTTCTGAATTTTATATCTCCAATTCAATAATTATCGTTGACTAAATTGGGCCACCAGGAAGGGCACACCCCTTCCTTCGCCACTCAATAGGAGATCGTTTAGTATGTTGTCAGTGTTGGCCCTTGACCAAGTTTTGGAGATCCTTGGTCATGTTTGACCTCTTTTGGGACTTCGACAGGCTGGTCGAAGGCAGAGCGCAAGTCGAAGCAAATATCGCGGGATCTCAACCCCTTTTTAGGGTAGTTTTTGGGATTAGGGTTTATGTAACGAGTATGGGATGTCGGCCCATGGGTTTACCCATGTCTAGGCTCATTTTGTAATGTATAAATAGATATCTAGGCGATGTAGAAAGAGGCCAATGTGTTAAGTGTGAATAGTTGTGGATGCTTTGTGCATGCTATGTGTAGAGAACTTGCAGAGCTAAGTGCAAGTGATTGTAAGAAGCTTGTGTATAGACAGTAAGAAGGATTTGTGCTTAAACCTAGCTCAGGGAAGGAGGATCTGGTGAGGTGCGCGTAGATCTCTTGTCCTATGCAGAGTGGGTTCCGAGGCTTTATGCATGTAAGGAGATTGACAGAAGATAATAAATAAGACAAAGAGTTGGTGGACATAGCCCCACACTGGGATGAACCACGTATATCCTGTGTTATGGTTGCTTTGTGCATTAGGGTTGTATGTTATTTATGTGATTTATGCTTAGTGTCGATATTTTTATGTATGATGCATTTGGTATACTAGCTTAGTTCTTAGTAATGTGAATGGATGCTAGATCTGATCTCTTTCCATATGCTAAGTGCTTAGATGTGTTAGATCTGGTAGAATATTGCGTTGTTCTGTAACTAAAGTTTGGATCTACGATGTGAATAAAGGATAAATACTGATGAATGTTAACTGCTAAGTGATTTGTTAGAGAATTGTGATCACAGATCTGTGTCCCAACTAAGGTTGCAGACATTGGGGTCCTGCAACCACCCCTGCCTCTACCTCGGGTGAGACTTCATCTGCTTCGCATGTGTTGTTGAAAGGGTCGATAGTTAGGGTTTTTTTGGTGCGTTGTTGAAGCATTGAACGTTGGGTCTGCCCTTGTGCCAACAAATGGTTCTATTGCCGGGACATGAGACTGTGATTGTTGGGAACTGAAGAAAAGAAAGCTTTGTGTGTAGATTTGTTGCTTTTGTGCGCAATATTCTACTTGACTTGTGAAGCTTTGTGCTAAGAAGAGAAGTTTGATCTGAAGAAAAGAGGTAATACCTTGAAGTTTTGTGCTCTAAGAAAGGTAAGATAAGTGAAAATTTTTGTTTCGAAAGAATGGATCTAGGTATGTCTAATAAATTTTGTCCTAATCTAAAAACTAGGGCACAATTAGAAGAAATAAGATTTGATATGAATAAATCTGATAGAAATAATGAAAGGTATGTTATCCCTATGCATAGAAAGAATGTTTGGACTAACAAATGGATGCAGGATCCTAGAAAGAATTTTTTGCAGGTTAGTTACTGTGATCCCAGTGCGCAGTACATGAAGGGTTGGGGATCATTTAAGAGAAAGAGAGGATTAACCATTTATTACAATTGCAAAAGACCGAGTCATCTTGCTAAGGAATGCCCTGGTAGAAGACCTAGTTGTCTTTGTTGTAAAGCTATGGAACATGAAGTTTTGGATTGTCCTATAATGATTGCTAAAGTTGAAAATATGAATATGAAACAAGAAAAATATGAGACAGGCCAAGAAACTAAGGATATGATAGAACCGTAGAAAGAATCAGAGGTTGTATTACAACAGATGAAAGAAACCTTGAATTATCACAAAAATATCAACTTATCCGAGGTCTTAAAAGATAAAGAGTACATAGAAACAAGAATAGGAGATTTCAACATAGACTCTGTCATGGATGAGGAAACACAGGTGAATATCATGATAGAAAGAACTTGAGAAATTTTGGGAAATCATGCTATGGTTCCTTCATTAGGAGGAATAGGATTATTTAGAGGAAAGTTGATAACCCTATGTGGAAGACTTACCCATACATCTATGAGTTCTCATGGCACTTCAACAAAAGAAGAATTTTATATTGTTAAGTTTGTTGAGAACAACGCCCCATTTGCTATCTTGCTAGGAAAAACCTGGATTGAGAAAGATCAAATACGAAGGAAACAAGAAGAGGAGGATGTAGAACAAAAAAAGAAAGAACTAAGATATTTCATGGCTAGGAGAATAACACACTTACTGGAAGAACAAGAGAACCCGTCGAAGATACTAAAGACCAAAGATATGGATTTTGAAGTTGAAAGGACACAGGAAGACTGAAGACACCTGTCTATACAAGAGAGTAGAGGATCCAACCCAGAAAGAGAAGAAGTATTACCCTTGAACCCTATGAAAGACCCTCCACAGTGCGAAGTTATCATGCCAAGAGGAGATAAGAACGATAATGGAAAGAAGAAACCAATGATTAAGATCACAGGAAAGAATGCTAGAAAACTTAGTAAGAAGAGGGAAAAGCTAGAAAAATTGCAAGAAGTTCCAGAGAATACTTCGCAGAAGAAAGGTTTCCAGAACTTGAACTTCGTTGGAATATCAGTACAACACAAAATGACACTTCGCCATGACAAATAAATATGACCGTTGGAGGCCATATGACCATTCGATCGATGCTCCCAAACAGTTAGGAAATCAGTTATGGCCCGAAAGTTTTCCATTGGACCGTTGGGACCACGCCATAATGGATGGAATTTCATTGAATAAGGCTTTACGATCTGTTGAAATAAACCGTTATGACAATATCTGTTTATCCCATCGAACGTTGCACCGAGAACACTTTTGCCAATTGTAATTATCTGCGCCCGCAGAGAACTAGTTGATTTCGCGCAGTGATCAGTGAGACCTTGCTGTTACATTGAGTATTCTTCACCGACCTGAGATATTAGATCTCGAGTGTGCATGTCGGACGAAATTAGCGTAGCAGAAAAATTCGTCGAAGAGATTCTAATAGACCTCATGGCCGAGAAGGTGATGTTCGCAGGCATCCAAGCCTCATTTCTTGAGGAGTGCAAGCCTCCCCGTTGACTTCTCGTGGATCTGGACCATCCTGAGATGCAACCGAGAAAATAACCAAACATTGTGATGACTTGGAGAATGAGAAGCTAATTCCATCCATCATACCTGACTACATCCCACCCCTGGCCGGTGTGGTGAGTCGTGACAATGTCCTGAGGGAATTCGACTACACAGTCATCACTACGTACCTTCCGAAGGGAATACAAGCAGTCATACCGCAGTTGGAAAGGATTCCAACCTTAAAGATCAGTGACTATAACCTATGAGACCACAAGAGCTATGGAATTCTCACACCTCACAAATATTTGACCAAGACCAAGGGGAATAAATCGAAGATCGTCCCTCAACCATGGACTATGGACATCGTGAGGTCCACTATCTTGAACGTGATGAAGATACCAAATTTTGGAAGGCACCCGGAGGTTAACGCGTGTGTTAAGCTCTTGCTGTCGTGCTTCCATGGCGGGTATCTATGGTTGGAAAGACGCATCACTGTCGATCCGGCACTGATCCATAGGATCATCGGATTGAGCATGAAGGGACCAGTCCCACAAGACTTTTATCTAGGGAAGGTTGCAGATCACGCCCTGACACATAAGATCAAAGACACCTATGATGATGTAGAGAAAGGGACATGAGGATAAAAGGTATCCTCCATTAAGAATGGCACAGTGCGCCTTGCTTGCCAGTTGATTGCTGGTAAGCTAGTAAGAAAGAATAGACCCACACAAGTCACAAGGTTTGTCGTTGACCTCGTAGGAAAATGCGTGGAAGGACTACAGATGAACTGGGCCAGTTACCTAGTCAATTAGTTAGAACTTGATTGTCGCAAAGCTCAGGATCAGGGTTATGAGTTCCAATTAAGCTGGATGCTGATAATCATTGCATTCACTTCTTGGGAGATGAGCCTGCCCAACTCCTTAGAATAGCTGACGTGACAGAAGCTCACCTTCATCACGTGCAGGAAGAAAAAGAACAAGCCACAATGGCCCTGAAGCACGCACAAGAGGAAACAATAGAACAGCGCCGAGTTGCACAGCAGGAGAAGGACAACCTTCAAACCAAGTTCGAAGAAAATAAAGCGCAAATCCAGCAGGAGAAAGAACAACTGCTCGTGGAGAAGGTCGGAATTAAAGAAGCAGTCAACAGAGCACTTTCCTCTGTGATAGGCTTAGAGCAGATGGAAGAAGACCCGGTAGTAAATCAAGTCGTGAATCTTGTTGAATCCATTCAACAGCTTCAACAAAGAGTCGCAGAACTAGAGATACAAATAGTGCCAAGCACTCTGCAGGAAGTGCAAGACCATAAAGAAGAAACTGCCCGGAGCGCAGTTGAAAGGATCAAAGCATTAGCCATGGAATGTAAACAACTAAGTAGTCGCAGTGCGCAGACTTATGAGCGCCTTACCGAGGACCCTGAACTGAAGACACTGGAGTCGCAACNGTAATACAAGCATCTTGTTAGTAGTTGAGAGGGCAAAAAGATACCAAGAACAATGCACGTCTCAACAACAGGTCCATTCCCTACAAAGCAAAGTAATGGAAGTGACTTAGAAGCTCCAGCCAGTCCAGGATGCATCTTGCCTACTTTTTGAGGACATTGAAGGCCGAGGAGCAGAGCTAGAACAAGTAGTCACTTTGGTAGAACAATGCTTAGAAGGACCTGTGAACGAGGTAGTTATTCAAGAGTTCGCTGAGCAGGAGGCATTGGCGCAACAACAGGTTGAAGCATCTTGAGCCAAGCTCGTGGCTTTTGAGGCAGAGTTACCCAGACCAGAGTGACTTGGGATGAGTCACAGGTGAGTGTTGGGGGCCTATTGGCCCTTGACCAAGTTTTGGATATCCTTGGTCATGTTTGACCTCTTTTGGGACTTCGAAAGGTTAGTCTAAGGTGGAGTTCAAGTCAAAGCAAAGATCATGGGATCTCGACCCATTTTTAGGGAAATTTTTGGGATTAGGGTTTATGTAACGGGTATGGGATGTCGGCCCATGGGTTTACCCATGTCTAGGCCCATTTTGTAATGTATAAATAGATATCTAGGCGATGTAGGAAGAGGACAATGTGCTAAGTGCAAATAGTTATGGATGATTTGTGCATGCTATGTGTTAAGAACTTGCAGAGATACGTGCAAGTGATTGTAAGAAGCTTGTGTATAGATAGTAAGAAGGCTTTGTGCTTAAACCTAGCTCGGAGAAGGAGGATCTAGTGAGGTGCGCATAGATCTCTTGTCCTATGTGGATTGGGTTTTGAGGCTTTGTGCATGTAAGGAGATTGACAAAAGATAATAAAGAAGACGAAGAGTTGGTGGACGTAGCCCCACATTGGGGTGAACCACGTATATCCTATGTTATGGTTGATTTATGCATTAGGTTTGTATGTTAGTGATGTGATTTATGCTTAGTGTCGATATCTTTATTTATGATGCATTTGGTATACTAGCTTAGTGCTTAGTAATGTGAATGAATGCTAGATCTGATCTCTTTCCATATGCTAAGTGCTTAGATGTGTTAGATCTGGTAGAATATTGCGTTGTTCTGTAACGAGGGTTTGGATCTACGATGTGAATAAAGGATAAATACTAATGAATGTTAACTTATAAGTGCTTTGTTAGAGTATTGTGATCAAAGATCTGTGTCCTAGCTAAGGTTGCAGACACTGGAGTCCTGCAACCACCCCTACCTCTACCTCGGGTGAGATTTCATCTTCTTCGCAGGTATTTCCGAAAGGGTCAATAGTTAGGGTTTTGTTGGTGCATTGTTGAAGCATTGAACCCTGGGTCTGCCCCTGTGCCAACAGTCGGTAATAATATTATAAAATTCCCTTGCCATTCTTGTTGAGTAGGAATCTCCTTAATAAATGTTAGTATGTCAGCTTGTGTCAGTCAGTTGCATTGTAAACAACCCTTGTCAGTCTTGTTGAGTAGGGTTCTCCAGAATAAAGCAACAACTTCCATTGTAACAACTAATAATGTAGAGGAAAAATTCTCCTTTCATAATAAAGGGCACCCCTCTCTACTGAATAGTTTGATGTTCTTCTTCTGTTCTAATCTTGTCTTCTACATTGTATGCTCTATGTTTTTCCTTATGTTTTAGCATTGACACTTTTCTGTTTGCAAGTGTGTTTTGTGTTGTTGTGTGAATTTCATATCTCTATTGTAGATCAATTGGTATCAAAGCATGGCTCTCGACATACTTCTACTTGCGACCAAGAACTAAATAGAAGGACATCCACCAGTTTCAAGAACAATTTTTTTTTGTGGTAGAAAATTCTATGAACTCACACCTCTGCTAAGAGTTGAAAGTACGCCATTCTCATAGATTTTTCTCATAAAACCCTATTCATAGGGGCTTAATGTGCCCTTCTTAGGGTCTTCGGTGTGCCCTCTTCAGAATCGCTAGTGCATCCTCTTTAGTGCGTCCTCTTCATAATTGACAGTGTACCCAGCTTCAGAGCACACCAAGTGGTGGATGAAAATCATGTCGTCGCATAAGGAGCCATACATAGAGGACTATGCATCCAGTGCATCCACACCAATTCAATATTTAGCTCTGTTTCTACATGAATTACTTCATATGCAACAACAACGAGCTCCAACACCCAAGTTTTCGAGCCAAATGAATGGCGATATTGTCGATTCTTAGCTCCACAATCTTTCCACATACTTCAAGAAATGTCCTAAGATGAATGAAAACATGAAACTTCAGATCACAAGCTTTCAGTTGGAGGGAATTGTGAAGGATTGGTGGGATACCTAGGTGGAGATTTGTTCATTAAGCATAGACATTGGCGAACCAACAACTACAATTCCTGCAAACATCACATCATGGGATGGATTTTTCCAAGCACTCAAAGATCGCTTCAACCCCCCAGGGTATCGACAGAACCTCCTGGCCAAATGGTTGCAGCTAATACAAATCTCTAATTAATATGCACATAGCTACATTGATGTCCTCTGCAAGCTATGCATCTAGCTACACATCTCAGATCCATAAGAGGTATTGATTGTCAAATTCAATTCTAGTTTATTAATGATTTTTCATTGTGAAGTCGATTTGTTTGAGTCTCCTACCTTGGACAAGGCCTTTCTTTGGGCCTTAGTTGTGGAATGTAAAGTGGCTCCTTGAATCCACTCTCCTTGGTCCTATTAATGCAAGCATTTCTCATACTAGTCCCTCGATTGGTTCCCTTACTTTACCTCCTCATCTCATAATGTGCCTTAGTGTATCTTTCATAAGACCAATTTGCATGCCTTTGTTGAATGTCGGGAAATTAAGAACCTGTGCACCAACAAAAAATTATTTGCAGAAGTTTCTCACTCAGATTCCCCTGAACATCTTGAAGTAGTGTCTCTCGATAATCCTACCGAAGTTGACCCCTCTCTGATTTTAATGACAACCAATGAACCCAACACCTCTAATGTACCCATGTTTACACATAATTGTGATATTAAACATGAATTGTCTACTTTCATCCTAAACAACAGAATCCAAAAGAACCTCATTTCCCAGGACTTAGTCCAACGCCTTCAACTCCCCACCACTCTGCATCCAACCCCATATTAGCTAGTTTGGCCCATACAAAAGGGAGGTCCTTGTCTTACTATCTCCTAGTGTTGTGTAGTAGCATTTTATATTGGCCCTTGCTAAGATACGATGGTATGTGACGTCTCCCTCTTAGACTAGGTATATTTTTTACTTGGTCTTCCCTATTAGAAGGCCCGACATGTTGTGTACCATGTTAAAACTCATCAATACCACCTCTAACATGAGGGACATACCTATGTGATTACGTCCACTACCCCTAAATCCATCCAACCTTTTATGGGAAAGGAAACAATTAAGTAGGTTAGTCTCAAAAAAGATGTCTCTCTGTGGTTAGTGCACCCCATTAAACCCAATAACCTCACGAACCCTGCACCTCCATACATGGTTCCCCTGCTCCAAGAATTTTCCGATGTCTTCACCCAAACCATGGGTCTACCACCATCTCAATCTATTGAACATTCCATAGATATCATCCCTGACACTTCCTTACCCAACACACCATCATATCACCTCGCTCCCCGAGAGGTTGTTGAGATAGAATGCCAAATTGGCCAACCACTAGACTCTGGACATATTCAACCCTCTTTGTCACCTTGTGCATCCCCAACCTTTATAAGTCCCAAAAAGGATAATTCTAAATGGTGCCTTGTGATAGATTATCGTGCTCTTAATAAATTTATTGTTAAAACCCTCTCCCCCCTACCCTAGATTGAGGATTTGTTGGACCACTTACAAGGGGATTATTTCTTCACAAAGATAGATTTGACAACATGATACCATAAAGTGTGCATGAAAGAAACATACACATGGAATACCACATTCAAGACCAAATTTGGACTTTTTGAGTGGTTGGTAATGCCATTTGGGTTGACCAATGAGTCAACTAGTCTTATGAGGCTCATCAATGATATATTCCAGCCACACTTGGGTAAGTTTGTGGTTATTTATTTGGATGACATATTGGTTTTCAACAGGTCTTGGGCAGAGCTTCTTTAGCATGTTTGAAGCGTACTTGAGCTATTGCGGGCACATTAACTTCATATAAAGAAAAATAAGTCCTATTTTGGGTAGACCTTAGTACAATATTTAGGCTTCATATTGGACCCAACATGGGTGTTCCTAGATCCATCTCAGGTACAGGCATTGGTACAATGGCCAGTGCCATCCAATGCACATGATCTCAAGATTTTCATGGGGGGGCATCAATTTATACAAGACGTTTGTTTCTCATTTTTCACTGTTGACTTGTCCTTTGCACCAACTGTCTAATCAAGCCAACTTTCGTTGGACAACAAATGCTAATTTCCACTTTGAGAGGCTCAATACAACACTATGAACTTCCACTATTCTACAGTTGCCGAATATACATCATCCCTTCAATATTGAGATAGATGCATCTCAATTCTCCATTGGAGTTGTGCTTAAACAAGGAGATCACCTGGTGGCATACCATTTAGAGACACTTTTAGAGTTCAAAGTAAATTACAACATATATGACAAGGAGTTCTACAATTTGGTGTATGCATTGAAGCAATGAAACCACTATATTATCAACAAAGAAATGATTATGCACATAGATAATCATCCCCTGATCTTCATCAATTCATAGAGAAAAATTTAGGAACAACGTCATCTTAAGTGGGAAGCATACGTTCAACAGTTTCATCTCGTCATTAAATACAAGAAAGGGGTCACTGACAAGATGGTGGAATTGTTAAGTAGACCACCTACTCAGGTCATGCATATTTTATAGGTGCGCTATGCAACATTTGACACCTAGAAAGATTTGTATGCAAAGGATCCATGCTTTAGGGAAATTTGGGCAGCGTTGTGGCAACCTACAGTCATCAATCAAACTCCCTTTCTAGATTTTACTATCCGTGATGATTGGATCTACAGACTTAACCATCTATGTGTGCCACACTCTGAGGATCATCTTATTCTCATTTGGGGAGCACATGCCTCTTTGTGCGGGGGGCATTTCAACATAGCAAATAAAATTCTCAACCTTTAGCGCCACTTTTACTAGCATGCTCTGCCTAAACAGGTGGAGAAGTTCATTCATGCATTCTCGCTCTATTCCCAAAGTAAGCCTTCTAATACCAAACATGGAATTTACCAGCCTTTACCAGTTCCATCCCATCCATGTGAATGTATTTCCATGGACTTTTTGAGTGGTCTGCCTACCACTCTTCACATACATGATTTTATTTGGGTTGTAGTTTGACATTTTTATAATATGACACTCTTTATCCCATGTCATAAAAATACTTCTGCAGCTCAGACCATTAATCTCTTCTTCCATCATATTTGGCCCCACTTCATACTACCCAGTAGCATTATTTCTGATAGGGACTCTCACTTCCTCATCACCTTTTGGCACACTCTCTGTTCCTTGTTGTGTTGTTAACTCTGTTTTTCTACTTACTTTCACCCCCAGACCAAAGGGAAAATAGAGGTTTTCAACTGTACTCTGGTCCACTTTCTTCACAGTGATTTTGCGAAAAATAAATAGTGGGGCTCCTATCTACATATCATCCAACACAACTACAATAGGGCCACACACTCCTCTACCGATTTCTCTCCATTCAAGGTTCGTTTTGGGTTTCATCCCCTTGCACCTTCAGAAATTCCCCTTACTCTCGCACCTTTTGGTTTTTTACATCATCAACATGAACAACACGCAACAAAAAACTTTCTCCATCATCTAGCTCAGCGGCATACTCAGGTCATAGATTCCCAAGGATGTGAAAAAAAAGGCATGATAAGTAGTGCACACCTTTGTCCTTTCATATGGGAGATCAAGTCTTGTTATTAATGGATAAGAATAGATTCAAAGGCCTCCATCATAAGCTGCATCCACTGAGGTATGGCCCCTACATAGTGTTGGAATGCATTGGCAAAAATTCATATTGTCTGGACTTGACCCCACATATGGGAATCCACGATGTGCTGAATGTGAAAAATTTCAAGTTGTTTGAACCTGTTGTCCTGAAAGAAGCAGTCACAATTCAACATCCAATGGATAATATTTCATATTTTTCAACCTCCACTTCTTTCTGATCAAATTATTGACTCCCAGAACTGGGCCACACGTCAGCAACAACATATTTCATATCTGGTGTGTAAAAAGGGATAGACTCCAATGCATGAAAAATGGATGACTATTGAGAATTTACAATGCAAATTTCCTCATTTGTTGATGGAAGCAAGGATGCTTCCAAAATTAAACAGGGAGGATTTGGGCCATGAGGAAGGGAGCACCCCTTCCTTCGCCACTCAACAAGATATTTTTTAGTATGTTGTCAGTAATTTCTATTATAAACTACCCTCACCAGTTTTGTTGAGTAGGGAACTCCTTAATAAATGTTAGTATGTCGGTTTGTGTCAACCAGTTGCATTGTAAACAACACTCGTGAGTCTTGTTGAGAAGGGAACTCCTCAATAATTGTTAGTATGTCAATTAGTGTCAGCCAGTTTCATTATAAACAACCCTCGCCCATCTTATTGAGCAGGGCGCTCTAGAATAAAGAAACAACTTCCATTGTAATAGATAATAATGCAGAGGAAAAATTCACCTTGCATAATAAAGGGCGCCCCTCTCTACTGAATATATTGATGTTTTTCTTATGTTCTAATCTCATCTTCTATATTATATGCTTTGTTTTTTTCCTTTTGTTTTAGCATTGTTTCTTTTTTGTTTGCAAGTGTGTTTTGTGTTGCTGTGTGCATTTTTTTCCTTCAGATTAATTGACGAATACCCAACAGTGTTAGCATAGCTAGAACAAAGAGAGAGTTAGTAGCTTACCTAGATCAGGTTACCAATCCTAGAGGCTTTGACCTTGACTTGTAGACACTTACCTTATGGGAGTAATGTTTGTTTACAGACAAACAAAATAAACAAAACTTACACCCGACCCTACATTTGCAAGTAAAAGTTTGAGTAAAATGTGGAATGCCTTAAACCCTTTTTTTTTAATAAACATTCTTTTTGATGCATAATCATTATTAAGAATGGTTAGGACTCAGGGAAATCGATGACAGGGGGAATCATCGTAGGGACCACCAATGTCAACACCACCACCACCATCGCTCGAGATAGCTCTCATTTTGTGCTCCTTAGAGGTTATTAATGAGACAATAAAGGTGCGTCAGTCAGATGATGTGGAAGTGTAACCCCCTCCATTTGGAATGGGTAAACCATAAGGTTTGAGGGACTCAGAGAGAGAACCTCCACTGGGATACATCACCATATAACTACACAAAATAAAACTCCCAGATTTTTTTGGGGTTCGTACAAGTAAACGTGCAGAGGCATGGTTGGAAGGAATGATGAGATGTTTCTCCTTGAGAGACTATGCTTCCATATCAAAGGTGAAGATAACGATATTTTAGTTGAGAGACAGTTCCTTAAAATAATGGAGTAATCTGGAGAGACAGTTGCACCTTAATCCAGACATTTTCACTTGGGATATTTTTGAGGAAAGGTTCCAGATAAGATATTTTTCGGCTTAGTGTTACGAAATATTTCCCCTACGGGCAGGTGAAATTTCCCTTGGATTACCAAACCTCTATACCAAGACAGAAACACTACAAATGGACACTAACATCCCTTTAAACTCATTTTAAATAATCAGAAAGAGAGAAGGAGAAATGGGATGATGTACCCTTTTATGAAGTTTGTCCTCGGTGCTTCCAATCCATGAGCTTGATTGTCAAACCCCCTGGTGCAACCTGATACCTGCAAGGGGAAGAAAAAATAAATGACTATATCCTACTCTAGTTGATTAGGTAAAACAAATTCATCTACAATAAAGTAACAATAGAAAAACACATGCAAAAATACACAAGCTTGAAGGAAATAGGCCAAGTATATTCAATGAGAACCTAAAAGAGAATACTTACAGACCATGATTGATGTAGCTGCATCCTCTCCAAGATATCCTCATCCAACCCCTTGCATGAATGAACCAAGATCAAAATAATGATGCTTTTATGATTTATTCCCCCCTTTCACATGGAAATGCCTCCAATTTATAGGCTTTGAGAGGCTCAACCACCTTGAGTATTTTTGGAAATTTTTGAGGATATGGATCCATAGGTTATGATTCTTTTCCTTAGATAGAGCCATGGAGTAAGCCTCGAACCAAATAAACCCCAACCTTCGGAGTTGTCCCTTAAATGAAGGTGGGATTCACCTTGATTCCCTCAACCAATAATGGTGCCCCATTAATGTTGGAGATAGGGCACCATGGTGCTCCCTTAGTATGGTGTAGGGAGCACCGATGCTCCCTAAGCATAGGTAGGGGAGAGCTAGTCTTATTAAATGTCCAAGAATAGTCAAAATTTTAGGTAGAAAGGTATGTTCCGACTGCCAAATGATGGGACTTTTCCTTCCAACATGATTTAGGGGTTATAGAAAGTGTTTCTATGGTGTCGATTGAGTTGTGACACTTACTAAGAGTGCATGAAGTATGTTATGACACTTGCGAAAGTTTAGTTGTGACACTTACAACACGTGTGACACTTAGGATGTGAAGTTTGCACCACTTGTGACACTTGCGACACTTAGGATGTTATATTTGCACCACTTGTGATCCAGGTGGATATTGGTGGCCACCCACCTATTCCAACTGGCTCCTTTTGTCAATTTTTAGTTCAACACGTTCTTCTATACTTCTTTGTAATTATGGGTTCTATACTTATGGGGATTTCTAAATCCCTACACATCTTCCAGGTGGATATTGGTGGTCTCTCACCTAATCCAATTGGCTTACTTTGTATGTTTTCATTTCAGCACATCTTGTTGTACTTCCAGGGTCGTTTTGGAGGCCTAAACAGTGTTTTTTTGGCTCGCCACAATTAAACTATAGACAAATTCAAATTTTGATGGTGGAATGTGTATTTCTATGAAATACCTTTCCAACGGGCTATCACGTGCCTAAAATGGATATCGTATGAAAAAGTTATGACCCCGAGAAGTTAATGTACTAACTTACCCAAATGGGGCCCACATGAATTTTTCCGTTTCATCTCCTAGGGTTAGGTTTTTGGATGTCTAAGGTTTTTTCATTCCTGTTTAACATAAAAAGGCCTTCAGAGCCTCATTGTAATCATATTCTTGTGAATGAGCGTAGTCGTCACCTCTCTTCTTAGAGATAAAGCTGCCACCGTTCTAGCGAGTCTTGCACTCTATATTTTGATAGTCTCTTTACAATTATTTCATTAATAGAAATCAAGTATTGTTGTATTTATCTATTTCTGGAAATTTTTATGAGTATTCCATTGTAATATCTCTACTTTCATTTCGTTCTGAACATAATTTGGATCAGTGGTACTAGAGCAGGCTTCTCGTGATAATTTTTTAGCGCATGTCCCCGATGAGGTCCGAGTATAGCCAGTTGGGTCTCATGTTTTTCTCTCTTGAGGAAAATCACTCTCACACACCCAAGAAAACCTTGATGGTGGAAGAAAAGAAAGACAACGGAGCATAATATTCTATTAACATGTTTCTTGAGAAATCTCTCACGCGACAATGGAACAAAATGATGGAGAATTTGGCACACATTCTTCAATGTATGTCGATAAAAACATGCATATATTCATCAAACGACCATTTTGGAGGAACCTCTCCCTTCAAGGTACAAGTTAATTTTGATATTCCCATATTTGAAGGTCAGATAGATGCAGATGCCCTATACAAATGGTTAAATCTGTTAGACGGTTATTTCTCTGTTCAAAACTTTTCCGACTGGGAAAAGATCACCTTCTCACTCCTCAAGACTCTCCCCCATGTCAAACATTGGCGGGAAACTTACTGGGATTAAATTTCCACAAAGGAATATGGAATCTATGGGGCTGATCCCACTTGGGATTTTTTTGTGGATGTGGTCAAGGAAAAATACTATCCTGTTGATAACTATGAATAACAATACATGAGATGGACCACGCGGCAAGAGAAGAGCCAAACAGTGTCGGAGTTCACAAATACTTTCCATACCTTGTGCGCCAACTTGGGTATCAAGGACTTCGAGCGACATCTAGTTCTGAAATACCGTGGGGCTCTACATAGGTACATCCAAAACAAAATGGATTTCCTAAACATCTCATCATTGGGTGTTGCCTATCGATATGTTGTCAAAATCGAGCAGAAATTTAGGCACCAGAACAAATGAGAATTCGGGTCTACAAATATGAAACAACCAAATAACGGTAAAGACAACCCTAATCAACATCCCCTATACAACCAATCCAAGACACAAGACAAAAAGGGTAAAGGGAAGATGAAGAATGACACTGGGAAGTGATGTGACTTCCACAAAATCCCCTAGCACAACACTGATGAATGTCGCTCGAAACAGTCATTGGTGGCCAAGGTCAAAGACATGGAGCCAAACCCTGATTCAGAATCTGATCCAGAAAATATTGAAGATAGACATATCATCGACACAGACCCCACTGCGATTGTCGCGACTGCAACAATTCAACTAGAAGAATCAATAGATCCTGAAGAGGGGGGGCACCTCTTCCATTCACATATGTGGGTGAAGGGGACCCCGTTGCATTTCATTATTGATAACGAAAGCCAGAAAAACCTCATCTCAGCTAAGGTCGTCAAACAGTTGGGGTTATCGAAAAAACCACACCCACAACCATACAACATCAAGTGGCTTCACCAGGGTCGAGATCTCCATGTCATCGAGCAGTGTCGCCTTTCCTATGGCATCTATCCCTTCAAGGATGAGGTAGTGTGTGATGCTGCCCCTCTTGATGTCTTTGATGTGGTTTTGGGCCAACCATATATGTTGAGACGTCATGATGTCTATGAGTCTATACCCCGTAGTGTCATTATTACTCTGGGAGGTCATCTCTATTGGATATTGGAGGTAGTTTTGATTACCGCTCCACCTAAATAGTGTCACAAGGTAATCTCTCATACTACAAAATTCATCCTCTTCACAGTCTCTTCAAAGGATGCACAAAAGACCACTACAACCACTACATCCTCAAAACCTTCTATCCAACAAAAACAGATTGTCAAAGAGAAAGAAGATATTTCTTCTTCACCTACAATGGTGCCTACAGAATACCCTGCCAAACCCAGAGACAACAAGTAGGTGGAGCATATTCAACCCCGCCAACAACCGGTTTGTGACAATCTTCCACAGACCAAACAACATAACCTCTCCAACAAAGCTTGCAACTCACCAAGATTCATATTTAGAACTTGCTTTCTCCTCTTCCCTGGGAACTCAACGTAATGGAGACCATTTCTTCCTAAGGGGGTAGGATTGATCCAGGTGGATATTGGTGGCCACCCACCTGTTCCAATTGTCTCCTTTTGTCAGTTTTTAGTTCATCACGTTCTTCTGTACTTCATTGTAATTATGGGTTCTACATTTATGGGGTTGTCTAAAGCCCTGCACATATTCCAGGTGGATATTGGTGGCCTCTCACCTAATCCAACTGGCTTATTTTGTATTTTTTCATGTCCGTACATCTTGTTGTACTTCCAGGGCCGTTTTGGAGGCCTAAACAGAGTTTTTTTTTTCTCACACAGTCAAACTGTAGATGAAGTCAGAGTTTGATGGTGGAATGTGTAGCTCTCTGAAAGACCTTTCCAGCCGGCTATCATGTGCCTAAAAAGGAGATCGTATGCAAAAGTTACGACCCCGGGAAGTTAATGTACTAACTTACTCAAACAGGGCCCACATGACTTTTGGCATTTCATCTTCTAAGGTTAGGAGAAATTACTAAGTTGACAAGTGGTTAGAAGTGGGTTAGCCCTAAAATAAGGAAAGTGGTTTAAGATGGTTAGAAGGTAACCCCTTGAGGTAAAGTAAAGTGATGAGTGTACTATAAGTC
>SNQJ01S0023903.1:116233-145492 GCA_010110895.2 Picea sitchensis
GAGACTAGAAGAAGAATATGTTCACCAGAACAAACGCACCTAGCACTCTCATCTACGATTGAACCAACCTGTTTTGAAGAGGCCAACAAGGATGAATTTTGGAATAAGGCCATGGATGAAGAATTGGATCAAATAGAGAAAAAATGACACTCGAGAATTGGTTCCAAGGCCAAAGGATAAGAATGTGATCAGCACAAAGTGGGTATACAGGAATAAATTGAATGAATATGGACAGGTGACAATGAACAAAGATATATTGGTATGTAAAGGATATGCACATGTTGAAGGAATCAACTTTGAAGAGACATTTTCCCCAGTTGCCAGAATGGAAGCAATCTGATTGCTTTTAGCTTATGCATGCCCCAAAAATATTAAAGTGTATCAGATGGATGTAAAATCAACTTTTCTGAATGGGGAACTTGAAGAAGAATTCTACATTGAACAATCAGAAGGATTTCAGTCGTTAGAGAATGCAGATTATGTGTGTAAATTAAATAAGGCCTTGTATGGTCTAAAACTGGCTCCTAGAGCATGGTACTCTAGACTAGATAAATATCTAGAGCAGACAGGGTTCAGAAAAGGAAGTGCAGACAACAACCTCTACATCAAGGTAACTCAAGATAGTATTTTATTAATTGAATTTTATGTTGATGATATTATTTTTGGAAGTATTGATAATAGGTTAAGCCAAAAATTTGTAAAGGACATGCTGAATGAATTTGAAATGTCATTACTTAGAGAACTATCCTTCTTTCTGGGTCTTTAGGTACATCAAAGCAACCAAAGAATTTTTATTTCTCAAACCAAGTATATTAGAGAAATGCTAAAGAGGTTCGGAATGGAAGATTGCAAACCAGTTATCACTCACATGCAAACCAGTTTCAAGTTGAGAAAATATGATGATTCAAAGTATACATATCAGAGGGAAAACAGGTCAATGATTGGTAGCCTACTATATGTGACAATATCCAGACCAGATGTAATGTAGACAGTTGGACATGTGGAACAATTTCTAACAGCACCAAAGGAATCACATGTATTAGCAGTGAATAGGGTTTTCAGATATCTCAAAGGAACAAAAGAGTTTGGATTATGGTATCCAAAAGGAAAGGATCTATCACTTATTGCCTACATAGATGCAGATTGGGAAGGTTGCATTGATGATCGACGAAGCACCAGTGGAGCAGTGTTCTACTTGGGTGAGTGTTTAGTATCATGGCTAAGCAAGAAACAATTATCAATATCTTTATCTACAGTCGAGGCCGAGTATATTGCAGCAACATCATGTTGTACACAGGTTCTTTGGATGAAAAAAACTCTGACAGATATATAGGTTGAGTATGATGAGACCATTCCAATCTATTGTGATAATACAAGCACCATCAATATCTCAAAGAAGCCGGTGATGCACTCCAAGATGAAGCACATTCCAATCAAGTATCACTTTCTATGGGAAGAGGTTGCAGAAAAGAACATTAGAGTTGAGTATGTGGGAACAAAAGAACAAGTGGCATAAATCTTTACAAAACCACTTCCACGGGAAGCCTTTGAGTATCTCTGCCAGAGACTCGAAGTTATTTCTACTCCAAAATGAATTATTTTGAATGCCTATATTATATCTCTTAGATGTACACGAGGAATCACCATAAATAGGACAATTCAGTTAGGGGGAGCAACCTAGGATGGAAAAATACCTTTTCCATCGATGACAAAGGGGGAGAGATTTATCAGATGCAGAGGACAGAGGCACGGTTCCAAGGGGAACATGAGCGATATAAATTCAATATTGCATGACATCATTTCAGTATTCCATAAGAGTGTTTCCATCAATGCCAAACGGGGATATTGTTGATTAAGGTTGGTTTTCATTGATATCATCCCATGAAGGAAGTTGGAGAACCAAGGTTTGGGTAGTGGACCCAAGTTTGTTTGATGGATAATGGTATGAGTTTTTATATATTTTCAGGTAATACTATTCTATATGGAGAGTACATGTCATTTAATTTCCAGTGGTATGTATAACGTCACATAAATCCTCACGGTTAGAGAGTTATGGCCATGTGAAGTTGGAGAACCCTCACGAGTAATCTAGAAGCCCCAAAAGGTCAAAGTAGTCAAAGTGGTTTAAGAGATTTTTAGAAGGTAAATAATAAAGTGAAGTGATGAGTGTACTATAATTCAAATTGAATATAAAATAAATTATTTAAATAATAAAGTTAATGGAGAAATTACTAAGTTGACAAGTGGTTAGAAGTGGGTTAGTGTTATCGGACAAATCGGTAGGTGCGGACACTAACAGATCTCCCTAGATCCACCTGGATCTAGAACAAAATAGGACAGGACATGACTCTTTCCTTAAGTTGCAGTCATTGAATCTACTAATAAAAAGGAATGAGTGACATACCTTTATATCGCTTCCTTAGGTCTCTTTTGTTCCCACTTCGCTCCGGTGCTCTTGTGACGTCAAGTCCAAGACAACACAAACCAACCAAAGTGAAAATAGAAAAGTATATTCAATGTCAAGGAGTTATGCTATAAAATAAGAGTGATTTTATGGGAAAGGGACATGCCGTTGTATTATATTAAATGAAAGTAGAAGATACAACCTGATCGCCTTGATGTTGCAAGCTTCCTTTCAAAATAAGGGGATATCGCTGGTACCTTTGGAAATGGGGGGGTGTAGGATTCTAAATAAGGGCCATTTGGCGATGCCTGTATTCAAGGATCGTAGGACATTGGTATGTGAAATGATCTAGTGATGCACAAAGAGAGCAAGGGAATCTCATCTATTTGTTAACTGAATACGTGACATAGTGGATGTTTGTGACATGAGTATTTGATGACGTGGATGGGGGGGACTCTTGCTGAAAGATTTGGCATACTACCGTTAGTGTCTGTTGAAATTGAGGTAGCGTAGGGAAATGGTGGGTGTAATGGCCATACTCTGAACAGATGGCATAGGCGAATTTGGTTTGCAACCCTATGTTACCTGTAGTTCGAGACGTGGTGGTAGTACTAGGTGCGTTGGGTGTAGCAAAGAGCGGCGTGGTTTCTCGATGAAGTAGGATTAAATTGTGTAATTCACGGAGAGAGGGACATCTATTGGTGGGGTGTCTGTCTTTCTCACATAGTGTGCAAGGAAGTTGAACTCGGGGGGAAGTGGAGTGGTGGGATATTTCTTATTCCTTTCGCCCCTAGTTGTAGAAGTGGCGCTAGCAGGTGGGGGTGAGGGTGGTGCGTTTGGAGTGAGGACTGGGATCTTCATTGGGATTCCCTCGGTTTGGGGAGGGAGGGATGGTTGAGGAACCATATCAGGTGGGTGTAGATACCAAACTGAGATGGCAAGCACCATATTAGGTAGAGTAAGCGTTGTGGCTACCTGGAAAGCTTGTACGCCTGGTGAGGGGTAGAAGAAACGGATTTGGGTAATGTCTTGGGGAATGGTCTCCCAAATCGGGATGTGACCTTGGGGGAGAGGGACATCAGGAACGAGTGGCATTGGAGATTTCTCATGGAATTCTGAATGTAGGAGTTCTGTGACTAGTGGGACATCAGGAAGTGAAGAAGCCTCGGTGGGAGGAATGGTATCTCCAGTGCTAGTTCTATTGGAAGAGATGATGCATACTTGAGTTGAGAGATGTATGAGCGGGGGTGCTCCATGGTATGTCCCTAGAAAGGATGGATCTTTAAAAATTCTAGGGCCCATCTAGATGAGTGGGTAGGCATTGTGGTTAGTGTGGACAAAAGGTAAGATGTTATCGATGTTGGAGGAAGGGTTAGGCTCGTAATGTGAAACCTGATCGATGGTGATGATCTTCCCATTGTGGGGGAACATCATCATTTGAAACACAGAAGAGGCTACTGCCTTCATAGTGTACATGTAGCTACGTACGAACAAGATATTGCAATCGAGCGAGGCATCGATAACTTCAATGTCAATAAGGATGGTTTTTCCCTCGAGTTCAATGGGGGCATTTTGAAAGAGTTATTTAGGAGAGGGTGGTTATCCATTGTAATCTCTCAAAGTGATGGTGGATGGTATTATCTTGGGAGAGCCGAGTTTCTGCCATACCATTTTGGACATGATGCATGTGGATGCACCTTCATCAATGATGCATCAATGAATTGTGATGTTCCGAATTTTGACAGGTATCTGGAAAGATACCAAAGCGGGGAGACGGGGTTCCCCACAATCTAAATCAAATGTGATGAGTCTAGTATTAGTAGGGTTGACTTCCCCCAGGGAGAAGAGTATTGAATTTCGTTGAGTGGGATACGTTTGAAGGACTTATAAGACTGACACGGTGGCAGGGGATTGCGCCAAGTCATTGACCAAACTGTAATTGTGTGTTTCCCTAACCTGAGGATTGTTGACATTCTGTCGTAATGGGATGCGAGGAATCCGAAGGAGGGTGTCATTGTTAGGGAGTGGGATCATCATAGGTGGTCCCGTTGTAATTGGAACTTCTTCCGAAGTGGTGGGAGTAGATTCAGAGGGTGCGTTGTATTGACGATTGCATGTTTGTAGAATAATTTCTTCTTCCCTGGTGAGGAGGATAGTGCGATCCGCAGGAGTGCCAGGGTTTTGATATTGCCCCATATGTGGTGGGGTAGGGTGAATCTCTTGCTGGGTGTTCATCACACTTTGGTGTGGAATCAGTTTTTGCAACACTGTCGGGGGTGGTTGTTGCACATATTGTTGTGGAACCTACTGGGGGGCAGGTGGTGTGTTTACAGATTCTTTCATCCATTTAAAGTTGGTGATTTGGGGGAAATGGTGAGTATAATGGCCATACTCACCGTAAAGGGAACAAGGGAAGTTTGCCTATAGGTTGTTGTTATTCTTCCCTTGGTGTTTGTTGTGATTTCCCCCTTAGGGGTTCTGGTTCCCTTGATTCTGATTGCCCCCAACAAGTTGGTTTTGTTAGGGGTTATTTCCTCCTAGTCTAGGATTATTAATGTTTTAATTTTTTCCTTTATTTTTGGCATTATTCGGCTGATGGGCCGGATTTTCCATATTCAGTTGTTCAAAATTTTGAAACTTTTGAATGGGAGAGGGATGAAGAAATTTAACCCCGGCGTGTGGTTGTCCTTGGGGTGGGGCCATGGGTTGGGGAGGACCAGGAAATGGAAAGTATAGATTATTGTGTGGCAATGATCTGTATGGTACATAGGAAGGTGTGATTCTTTCACTAGTGCTTAGGGTGTAAGTTGAGGTAGAGGGGGTACCAGAACTTGGTTGTATATCCTGACGCATCATGGGTGTCGATGAGGGTCCACTCATGGGTGGAGGGGGTACAATAGGGTATGTTTGTTGGTAAGGGGGAAGAGGGTAATAAGGAGGTCCTCCATATATCGATGGATGTTTGGGTGTACCGTACATGGGTGAGGGTTGGATGTACAGGTTGTGGTGTGTTGTGGTACCAATCAATCTATATGCTGAGTGAGACATCTCAGGTTTTTCTTGGCTGAATGGTATGAGTCTTGGGACGTCAAGTAGTACCGTATATAAGTATCTCAACTGCGCATAAGTGAGGTCATACTGTTGAGCCTTGTTGATGGCTTCCTCTTCAGATTGGGGGAAGGTGGAGGCCACATCTTTGGCAAGGAGGGAGACAAGTGATCTGAGAAACCAATCGAGGCATTGTTGCTTGGTGGTTTCTTCTTTGCATAAACTATGTCGCCGATGCCATTCATGAATGTGGTCGGTGATATGTGTGGCTGAGGTTTGTTTAAACTCAGAGAGAAATTCTAGACCCTTTTCGTGACGGATTGGTAGTTGAAAGAAGATAAAAAAATGCTTTGGCCAGGGATTCAAAAGTCACACGGGACCTAGATTTTCCATCTACATACCACTTGGCTGATGGGCCAATGAGTGTGCATTGGAATAGCCTCAATCGGATGGAGTCGTCCATGATGGTGTTTGAAGAGCACCATAAGTCATGGCATGGTTGGCAGGGTCATCACCCGCCTTTCCTTCGAACTTGGGAATGTCTGAAGGTAGTTTGGTAGGCATTGCAGGCCATGTGGGGTCATGCAATATAGGATCATTGGTGAGCTTACTCAAATCCGGTATGTTGAGGGAAGCCAAGCATGGCATATGAAGTGGTGGCAGAGGATTAGTTCCAACCTTTGCATGAGTGGTTTGTGTACCCGACCCTTGAGGGTGGTGGGGTGGGGTTGTACTTCCCCCTTGGGAAGAATTTCCCCCCTGCTTCCTTGTAAAGGAAAGCTAGTGGATAGTTGACCTTTGGAAGTGGACCCAAGTAAAGTGGAACCAAGCAAAGATGATCCCAAGACAGTAGCACTCACGGGGGTGTGAGAGGGTGGAGCCGATGAGTTGGCATGACTAGGAACTCCTCCTAGAATAAGAGGGAGATTTCACAAGCGTCTGGAACAATGGGGGTTATGTGGGTCCCCTATGATGTCCGTCTAGCAAAATGAATGTGTGCAACTGGTGATGAGAGTAATAAATGAACAAGAGAATTTGTGTAACTTGGACCTTCACAATACATCTCACAATCATTTTGTAATCACAAGAGCATCATATATAAATCAATTGAAAAACAAGCATATATGTGGGTAGGTGGATTTTGTCCATGTGGGAGAACAAAGAAAACAAATTCTCGTGTCCTAAAAGACGTAAAGTCCTTCCTCTCAAATAACATTGGACCTTCCAGTAGCACTCAACAGTGGGGTCTAAAGCCACCAGAAGAGGAACTAGTGAAGGATGAAATAATCAGTTATAATGAGGGGTAGAGGGTGCATATCCCAAAATAGATGGCGATATTTCACAATAGCCACACAAAATCCGATCAAGGTGCAATTGCAACCCACAATTGCCACCTGGGTAGATGTCCTAAAATTTTGGCACTAGGTACCTTGGTCAAAGTGCGACATTTAGATTTTTAGCCTAAAAAATGGGTCACGGGTTGGATCTCATCCAAGAGGTCGGTGCCTCAAGGGGGGACGCACAGAACAACCAGACCTCGGCCTTCGAACCTTCATGGGTATCTCCCTGCCTTATGGTGTTAGGAACACTTGACTTGGAGGATTTAAATTTCCCTATTTGACAACTTTTAATGTTGGAAGATTTGAGAACCAGATAATGAGGAGTTATTTGGATGCATATCCCTGAGATCCTACCTAGACTAAAAAATTTCTTTTGGCACCTCCTGTGGAGGAAAACTTAGTCAGCTTTTAGAAAAAATTTAGATGTGGTTGTTTTGTGAGATTGGGGGTGTGAACCAATCTCGTTCAAATTAAGTGGGAGTGGATAGTTCCTTCAAGAAAAGGGTGGGGTGTTTTAGAATCCCTTTTGGGGAAAATTTACTTCAACCTCCACAATTCGAGACAAAACTATGTGAGTGAGTAGTGACTTTGTGTGTGAGAAAGTGATAAAATGTGCCAAATTTTTAATAAGTTAGGTGTCACCTTGTAGCATGTGGACTTCGTGTGGTCCTTACAAATCTTGATTACCTATCTTACTAGATGTCATTGGTACAACCTTGCGGAATTTTAAAGTCCCTAGAGAACTAGCATCTGGACATGTGGGTCCTTACCAATCCTTTAACTCCCTAATTTGATTTAATCTAAGAAATCTTCAAAAGACTATCCTAGATTGTGGACATGTGGGCATGTATGGGCCCATTACAATAATCTTTAAACTCCCCTAGTGATGTAAACTAAGAAAGTAGCTTCACAACTATCCTATCTTTGCAGCATGTGGGCATGTATGGGCCCTTACAAATTTAATATGGTTTGAAAAAGAAACTAAGAGGAGTCCTAAGGGGGTTGTTGTCCTCTCCTAAAGATTTTTTCTTTAAGGGAGATGAAATCTTCCCTCAATCATTTTTTTGATTCTCAATATCGCTCTATGGTGCGAGAGAAGAGCATACTCTACGATTGAAGTTTGATTTATGGTCCCAATGAAAGTGTTTTATATATGTGATATTGAATGATTCCAACTTAGCTTTTACAATCAAATCAAGCCATCCATGTGGAAAAATGAAAGTAAAAAGAGGAAAAATATGGATTTTAACCCCCTAAGTGCCTACGTTTTGACTAACCCTTCATGTGGATAGGGAATCTAAGTGTGGTGCACATTACAAATTGCATAGAATCAATAGTTAGAAGGCTATGGACCTTCAAAACATCACAAAAAAACCTTTACAATGTGAAATTTATGGAATTATGCGCGGGTCGCAGTGTAGACAGAGGCGCATGTGGCGCCAATGCGTAGATAAATAATGACCTGTTGGTGCATGTGCGCAGAATGCACTGAGGAACAAATTTCTATTGGAGCACGTGCTCGGAAGGTGCACCTGTGGGCTGAAAAACCCGCACACTTTCTGATACACGGTCGAGAAGAAAATTTCGGATGAAATTCCCCTATATTAGCTCTGAATTTAGCTTTTTGCAGGAAGGCTTGGGTCAGTTATGATCCTTGCAAGTCAAATAAATAAAAAATAAGTGCTCAAACAACCCAAATGGGGAGGAAATTGATACCTATCCCTAGTGGAGTCGTCAATCTGTTGTTTCCTTTTCGTCACCTGAATGAGCAAAAGAGGGACACTTGCAAGTCTAGTTGGGTTAGCTGGATAGGACAGAAGTTAGTGCAAGAGTTAGAAATGTCAAGCACAAGAAATAAACAAACAACTAATCTAACAACAATTAAAGAAACTAAACTATAGTGCATAAGGGAAATGGAACAAAAGAAAAACCGATATTCATGCCACCAATGGATAGATTGTATTAGTGGGAAAACAACAAAGAGAAAGGGAGACTTATGGGTCCCCTCTTCCTCCAAGGGAGGGCTCTTGAACCCCCAATGAGAGATATCTTCTTACAAATAGAAAACTAAAAGAAAATGGTGAAGAAATCCAAAGCTCATTCACTCAAGAGGTGATGTGAATAGCCCAATGAAATGGTGCTTATATGCTCCAATGAGGAAAGAGGTTCCTTGCAGGAGAATAGAGGTAGCATAACAATACAAATAGATTCTTGAAAATATAGTGCGCCCATGGCCTCTTTTTATATCAAATCTTTGAGGCATTATCAAACCGGTCTTGAGTGTGAACAAGGGGCCCTTTAGGGCACCTTTAGGTCTTTGACCAGCCCCCCACTTGGATTCAGCTCAGATTTGGGGGTCAAATTGAGGGTATTCAATGCATTTTGTATCAACCAAAAATAGGCTTAAGATTTGTTCTTCAGTTTTCTCTTGAACTCCTTTTACTTGTTCGAGTGTTAACAAGGGCTGAGTACAGTCCTCCTCCCCATAGGGATTCTCCAAACAGAGAGGAACTTCGGTGGTTTGTTGGGCAGGAGGAAAGAGAATAAGTTTTTGACTTTGGGTGCCATTGGAAATTGTCATCTCTCCAGACCGACAACTAATAAACGCATCAGCATTGAGCACCCAAGTTCGAACAAGACTATTGGATGTCCTGGTTTGGAGGATTTGGGATGAATCACTAAGAAATCCATAGGGTATTCCCAAGAGGCCAAAGGGACTGTTACATCATCTAGACTTCCTGCTGGGTTGATGACTGATTTTTCTGCTAATTCCAACAAAGTCTGTGTCGGTCGTAGGTGATTTAGTTGTAGGGTTTTCATGGTGTCAACTAGCATAACAGTTATTGTTGCTCCTAGATCAATAAGTGTGTTTGGAAAAGAAACACCATTAATCTCTATGGTCACTACTAGATTTCCTGGATCATTATATTTGGATGGCATTTCTGAAATAAATTATGATAATTGTCCAACCACTTGTATAACAGAAGGCACCTTCCTCTTCCTCCCTGGATTTTTAATGAAAATATCCCTTACAATATTAGCATAAATAGGTATGTCCTTGATTTCTTGAAGTAGGGGAATCTTTACACATATGTTTCTAAGTTCAATCTCTAGATTATTCCCTAGAGGTACCTCATATTTATTCACAAGTAACCTTTCTGGATAATGAAGAGGATTAGTTTTATGAGGTATTTATGTTGGGTGAGAAGTGTGAGGAGGAATTTCCCATTGTACATGGGTGTTTATTTCTTCATCTGATTGATTATCCATTTTTTCTTCTCCTTGAAAGCTTGATTATCTATTTGTTCTTCTTCTTGAGATACTTGATTATCTACTTGTTCTTATTCTTGAATAACCACAGTAGGATTTGGTTTATTCAAAACCCTCCCTGATCTTAGTTCAATTCCATTAAATGAAGAAGGAGTTATCACATAAGTGGGGAAGGTTTGTACTTCAAGATTTTGTACGGGCTGTGTAGGTCTATTATTTAGATTAGGAATGGGTTGTGCAGGAATAGGGGTAGGCCTAGGAGGGTTTGGGATAGGTGCAGATTGCATTTGTTGCTGTGGATTTGGGTTCATAGGCAATACTAGTTATTGTTGTAGCTGTGGAGGTGGAGGAAGAGCAGGGGGATTAAATCCCAGTAGAAATTGAGAGATATTGGAAGGGTATTGTGGGTAGGTGGAAAAGGTTGTTGGCTGAAAGGTAACATTCCCATATGAAGGCCCCCTCCATCCTTATTTCCATGGCTGGATTTGCAGTTGCTGAGGTGACCATTGAGGATAAGACATCGGAGGTACCCATTGTCGTTGTGAATATTGTGTGGTAGTATCTACAAACATATTAGGATTTTGTTGTCTCCATGCCCTGTTGGGGGGATATGATGTTTCCTGAGGTTCTCCCCCTCCTTTGAAAATTGATTTTAGTCCAGGTAAAGAAGGGAACTCATTGGTAGGGTGATCTTCTGTATGGAGGCCACATATTTTTATAACATTAATGGGACATTCCTTTTCAGGATGCCTTTTCCTACATTGAGGACAAAAAATTGCCAAAGTATCGTTTTCTTCTTCTTGTTTTCTTTTTGTTTTAATGGTATCAAGTTGGGAGATGATGGTATTGAGGATGTTTGTTTTGAAGTTTTCTAGTAGATTCCCCAATTCTATCCTAGTAACACCTCCTGGTGTGGGTTTAGTAATTATGTTTATAGGATCCCTTACACTTTTTCCTATTTTGGCTTGACTGTGGGAGTATCCTTTACAATACTCTGCAATGTCTGCAAATGGATTTTGGTATACATATCCATAACTCATGAGGTTTAGTACCTCAATTCAATCATCCCTTACACATTTTTGGAAGATGGTCCTAACTGTGGTTGTGTCTAAGGAAATTTGTTTTGTCTTTTGGTAGTTGTATAGGAACCTTTCTAGGTAATCTTCCAAACTTTCCTCCCTAGACTGCTTCATTTTAAATATGTCATTCCTAGCATCCCTAGGTCTGCAGTAATCTTGATATTTCTGGAGGAAAGTCTCCTTCATACCATACCAAATTAAGATAGTGAGTTCTCCTAGGCTCATAAACCACCTTAATGATGATTCTTTTAGTGTGGATGGAAAGAGTTTTAGTTTTTGTGCATTATCAGTGTAGTTATAACTCCTACATAGTATATCAAATTCAAACAAAAATGAATCAGGATCTTCTGTTGACATACCATGGAAGTGCGGCAGTGAGGACAAGGGAATATTATTCATAGTAATGTATCTGGCGATGTCTCATATTGGGAATTCAAATGTCTCTGTTTCGTTGATTGCATTTCCCTCTTCATCTTCCATGTCTCCAAATAACACATTGTTGGTTGTTGATGATGTCTCCCCACTAAGTAATGGTTCAACCAATGGGTTTTTTGGTATATCCAATTGTTCCAATACCTTGTGTGTTTCCCCAATGGCATATGAAACTTCTTCTATCACTACCTTTGTCTCTTTTCCAGCTCCTCCTTCTGATGGGGTCGCCAGTGATTCCCTTCTTACTTGTTGCATTATGATTTCATTCTGAACAATGGATTTATATTTAGTTCCTTTGGATGTTGTTTCAATTGCTGTCTTTCAACTTTCTCCTCTGAGAATTGTTCCTGCACAAATTTTAGTTGAATTAGTGTGGGGGGGGGGATTTCTTGTTGTTTGTTTTTCTATTTTTTTATGAAATTTTGGAAGTAATAAATCTACCTTTACTATCCCTATATCTACTAATAAAAACAAGAAACTCTAATACTAATGAAACACAAACTTTTAACTACCAAAGGTAAGAGGAAAACCTGACTTTGGAGACACCCCACCAAAGAGGATGCGTAGGTTCTTACCTCTCGTCTTACCGTCTTCTCTCCGCCCTCAGGTTGTCCTTAAATCCAATCCAAACTCATCAAACCAATCAAACTCAAAATGATACCTATTACTGTTTACAACTCCACGACAACAACGCCAAAATGTTGGTGTATATATATTCTTAGTATATTGCACTCATTTATATGTCAATCCTAGATTCGTAATCAAAAGAGTTGTTACACCATATGTTCCGAAAACAAGTAACCTATCTATGTATGTTGTATCTAGCTCAATCAGGAAATAATTAATAACATAACACTCTGTATCTGAATATTTCATACAAAACTTAGAAGATAAAGCTTATAAAAACTCTCATTCAAACACTCAATTGAAAAGGTTCTTGCTTAGATAACAAGTCTGTTCATTAGAGGCTCATGAAATGAAGAGATGAACTGGGATCTTGCTTCTTGTAGTAATTGAAATAACAATTAACAATTCACTTTATTCACTCTTAGAAAGAAACCAATCATAACCCTATCAATTCCACTCAAACCTTCTTTAATACAGGAAACAGTCAATATGATTGAGAGACTTCATTACATGGAGCATGAAGGTGAGAGATGAAGCCCTATGGTTCTTGTACCTACTAAGAACAATACAATCATAAATTCAAAACAATAACAATTTCTTATTTTAACAATCCCAAGCATCTATCCAACTCTTGTTAACTAAATATCAATCTGCATAAATGAAAATGGAATTATCTACTATGTTCAATGTATAATTTCCCATTCACACTGATCCAAAATCAAATAAATTTGTAATGTACCTAAGAAAGTTTATGCACTTAGAATTATCTATAACACACAACTATTATGTTTTCACACTCACACAATTGACTTACAACACACAAAGACATGTACAAGGAGCTTACCTTGTTTGGGGTAGTGGGCCCTTGCCGAACCAACAAGGTACCTCTAAAGAAATTACAGACTAAAACACTTTACTCATACTCATGAATTTCACAAAATAACATTTGCATTCCTTCAATTGATCGAGTGAATCAGAAGTTCAACATTTCATTTCCCAGCATAACAATGTATATCATTCTCTAATTGCTTATTAATTCCTATCATCTACACAACATCCCTTTTAAATAAAGTTAGTCGTTATAACCAAGGTCTGAGGACAATTATCAAATGTTTTCAAAATATTATAATTGGTGATTCATATCGTATCTCAAGGGATGGAATTCATTCTCATGACACGAAGTGCATGGGTGATGAAGTCTACCGTGATCTCCAAACGATCCAAGGATACTTCTATTCAACTAATTTGTTGAGATCACCACCAACATACTCGTTCAAACGTTAATCCTGTAGACAGGGGTTTAGTACCAGACTATCACAATCATAAATCTGGGTACCAGACCAGCGTAACAGTAGTACCGGAATAGTCGCAGAGCTGGTACCAGATTAGCGCAGAGTACTACCATAATAGTCGCAGAGTTGGTACCGGATCAATGCAGAGTACTGGATCAGGCAGAGTACCTGATCACGCGTAGTACCGGATCAGGTGGAGTACCAAATCAAGCGGAGTACTAGATCAGTGGGTTGTTGCAGTATCGAACCAACGGTAGTACCAGATGAAGTGATTCCTTGTCATGAGGCTGCTTAATAATAGCCAAAGTGATTAGGAGCATAATAATCAACCATTTAATTCCAATTTAATAAAAAAAATCAAAAAAATCATGTTTTAACATAAGTTACCTCTCTATGCACATGGACAAGGTCAGAAGGTTGGCTTGTGGAGGAAATAGACAACATATGCACATGTGAGAGGTTAAATTGACCCAGATAGAGGATAATATAGGATAATAGAGGTGTCAAAATGGAGACTCAACAATCCATCAACATCATCATATTAATCCATAAGCGAAAAAAATAACCACATACTATAACCGGATCACTTTCATGCAAGTGTCCTCAAAGAATAAGTCAATAACATGTGCAAGCAAGAGCGGGATGTTACAACAACTCAATAATATTTATACACCACTCCTATAGGTTATTTACTATGGAACAATACTTGACATACCATATCTAGGAAAACCTTTCAATTGTCCTATCACATATAGAAGTGGTTGTTTTAACTGAATCACTTAAAACATCTTGAACAACCTCTAAATATTTTATTCCTACAAGAAAAAAAAATAGATATGCTATTTTGAGAATGTTTTATTTGAAAAAATATGTAAACTCTTATCTTTGTTGGTGCAATTATCTTTAGCTACACTTTCAATTGTAAATAGTTTGAACTACACTTTCCATTGTAAATAGTTCGTAATAGTCAGATAGATAACTACTCTTGTAACCCTATAAATAAAGGCAAGCCAGAATATTATAATAATCCAAAAGATATATCTCTACAATAAATCAAATATCCCCAATAACTATTTGTATCATGAAAAATCAAGATATCGCCATTAAATAGTTATTATCAAGATTTAAGGCATCTAAGCATTAAATAGTTATTATCAATATTTAAGGCATCTAAGGTACACGAATGCACTCCTATAACAACACAATGTTTGACTTGAACATTATTTTGGAGAACTTTCACAATTAGAGCCTTGATTTGTGTGAATTGTATGAAGTTTTAGTTCTTTATGTGTGAATAGTTTTAGTTCTCTTTTAAATGTTTTCTTAATATAAATTAAAGTTGTAAGAGTTTAATAATAATTATTTTTTTTGTTTGATTTTTTGGTGAAATTGGTAATTAGGTTGGATTAGTACTTGCATAACATAGGGTCAATTGCGACTGTTATCACTGTAATTTCTAGGTGTGTCCACGTTGTCTTTTACGCGACACCCAAGATAAGCCAAGGTTTCGATCCGATGACCTCACATAATGGAGTGTCTTAACAATGCACTCCATTACCTACTAATTTACATCATGAGAGCTAACAAAAATGTTACCTTTTTGTAAATCATAGGTTTATGTTATCCCATGAAGTTGTCAAGGGCCGTAGGTGTGTGTTGATAATACCAAAGTCTGTATCCCCGCCCTGTCTCTCTCTCTCTTTCGTAGGCCATGTTTTTAAGTTTTCTCTTCAGTTGGCAAAGGCATTTTTGTTGCCCTTTTGTTTAGGAGACCTATTTTCCTTTGTCATCCTACCTGAAAAATTCTCGGTCCGAAGATTTCTATTTTTCCTAAGAATGAACACCCATCTCCTTTACCTCTGTCACTGATCCTTCTATTTTCCCAAGCCCATAGCCAGTCGCCCAAGTCTTTATTTACACAGGCCACAACCATGAGCACAAAGCGCAACATTTAGAGTGATCTGTTCTGGGCCTGAAATAAAAAATCAAGCACAGGTTAAGTCTCGACTGTCGGATCTCATTGGGAGATATCGATGGTGGGAAATGATTGCGGAGGTTGGGACCCCGAAATATTGTCAAAGTTATTCCTCCAAAGGTCTAAAATCCTGAAACCCGAAATGAGCATGAGTCGTCCGATCCAGAACGACACGTGGCGACAGATCAATGGATTTGCAGTTTCACGAATCGAAGGATTTGCAGGGAGCGAGGTGGGGAATTCCCGAAAGGTGAAATCACGAAGCGCCTTTGAAGGTAAGCACTTGGTCGTGGCCCATGGTCATGTGGAAAGCGGGTCTACGAAGAAATGTTGGCACCCATTGCATGGAGCCGACCTAGGTGGAGTTCCAAGGAATAAATTGTAGCCGTCGGATGTAAAGTAGATCCAACTGTCAATCTGAGTTAGGTGATTTTGTCAAGTAGGGCATCGGGAAATCTATGGTCTAGTGTTGTGAAATTTCCCGAAAAGCGAAATCCCAAAATGCCTTTGGAGATGAGCGCCAAGTCATGGCCTGAGGTCGCATAACAGGAAAGGGGCCATGGAAAAGAAGCCAGCGCCAAGAGCTTTGGAGCGCGAAGGAAGGGTACCCGTGTTCATTGCAGCGCAAGACCACTAGGTTTTCAAGGTGTCAGGTGAACTCGAAGGGCCGCTAGTAGTGCATGACAGTCCGCGAGGAGTTAAGCCTTGTCCCATTCTCGATGATAGTAGTTAATGAAGAAGGGGTGGTGGTTGAAACCTCGTCTCACCCCATAAATAGAAATCTTGAANGAAAGGACTGGTCGTGGAGGTAGACTGTCAGCCCAAAGTTCCCCTTTGGACGGATTTTCCCGCAAGACCATACTGATCTGACCTCGCTTCTGATAGAAGAATGCATGCACAGCCTAATAGAAAATGCATAGACGAAAAGCCTTGAATGTAGTGGCCCGATCGCGCTCCTGTTGGTTATAGACAGTTCTGAGTATAAGTAGGGAGTTTTGATATGGGATGAGGGTCGTCAATTGGTTGAGCAGAGCTCCCTATTTTGTAATGTTTTTATGCCAAAACTGTTCTCTGATTATGTATCAAATTTGAGACTTTCAAATTAATATAAGTTAGCCTCTTTCATCTCTCTTTAAAAACTGTGCTAAAACACTCGGGCATGGAGGATCTAGTCGAGGGTTGTTATTTTGTTGTAATGTAATTTTGATTACAGCGATATCGTGACCAGTTTTAATCAACTCTGTTGTTATCTTTTTTTCCCTCTTACATTGAATGGCTCGGGCATGGAGGATCCAATCGAGTTGTTGTAGCTGCATTGTGATGTAGGTTTGATCATTGTGTTGTTGTGACTGTGTTGTTTGGACATATTTCAGTGTCTGAAACCTAATCTTAAGAGTGATCTTGAGTCTGATTTTTTCTTCTCCAAACTGCTTGAAAGCTTGATGCCCATAGCAGTCTTGTCCACCTTTCTCACTAAGTCTTCCCTCTGCTCACACTTAAACTCAATTCACTGACTGAAGTTAATGTGGCCCTCACTTCCCTGTGCATTTCTTGTCCAGTTCTGTGTTGAAACATCATTCATATATTGAGTTTTGTCCATTGACCTCCACTCATATAGAACCAACATCCACCGAAAACTCTGATGGGTACTGAGCTTATCCTCCCACAATCCGAGGGTGACTCTCAGTGCTAACAATTTCAATTTAACTCTCCTTTTAATTAATTTCGTGTGTGGGGTTTAATAAGATTTTCTTATGTTTGCAAAATCTCATACACTAAAGAGGGAACATGATATTTCCATAGCTAAATACCTTTGTTTATAGGAGAGGAAAGATAGGTGTGGAAAGTTTGGGGAATGCACTGAAACACCCCGCATGTAAAAGTGGACAAGTTTTCTTAGATTTAGTTTTTAGAGTGATGTTTTGTGAAATCAAATTGAATTGTTACATATTTTGTAATATGATTAGGTGAGTAATTATATTGATTTATTCCTTTTTTTGAGTGGCCAGTAGTATGTACAAGTGGACAAGTTTTCTTAGATTTCCTTTTGAGAGTGATGTTTTGTGCCATCAAATTGAATTGTTACATATTTTGTAATATGATTAGGTGAGTAATTATATTGATTTATTCCTTTTTTTGAGTCACTAGTAGTATGTACAAGTGGACAAGTTTTCTTAGATTTCCTTTTGAGAGTGATGTTTTGTGCCATCAAATTGAATTGTTACATATTTTGTAATATGATTAGGTGAGTAATTATATGGATTTATTCATTTTTTTTAGGGGCTAGTAGTGAAGACAATAACTCTACAAAAAATGGCAAAATTAACATGGTTAGTTTAACATCATCTAGGGAACCCTTGAGTTGGCATGTCACTTATACTAATAATTTATTTGGCCAAAGTCCAAGGTTCATAGATCGAGTGGTTGGGCAGACTATTTGTTCTCCTCCCCACCCAAGTTCAATTTCCATAAGTGGCATGTTGACTCGTTGTGATAATGCTAGAAGGATAGGCGCTAGCTTGTGGGCTGTTGGCATTATCCTTACAGAGTATTTGAACCTAGACCTCTCCTAGATAATCCCAATGAATTATCGATTCCCCTAGATCTAAAAAAAAAATATCTAACCAAAACACTTAAAGCATCATAGACTCTTTACCTACTATATTCTTATGAGATTAAAACAATTATGTTATTTTGAGAATATTTTCTTTGAAAAAAATGGTGTAAACTCTTATATTTGTTGGTGTAATTAACTTTAGCATCACTTTCAATTGAAAGTAGTTTGTAATAGTTAAATAGATCACTGCTCTCGTAGACCTATTGTAATAGTTAGATAGATTATTGTTCTCGTAGACCTATAGATAAAAGCAAGGAAAATTTCTATATAAGATCTAGGAGATGTATCTCTAAAGTAAATAAATAAAATATTGCCTTTCATTTTATTTCCATCATGGTTTATTATTTTTTATTATTAAACTCACTCTAAATCATATTTCAACAATTATTTGCATCATCAAAAAATTATTACCATTAAATTCATAAAAAAATAATATATCGCCATTAAATAGTTATTAGTGTAACTTCCAAATTTAAAGCGTCTAAGGTAAAGGAATGCAATTATAATCACCATATAAGTTTTATCTAAAACATTTAGAACCTTTATCATCGTGTCCATATATATAATTTTAGTTTTTTTAATATTTTTTAATCATGAAATACCCCATTTTTTTACTTTTGGAATATAATACATTAAATTATATATTATTTGAATGATGAGGTCACGTGACAGAGTTGAGCCATGCGGGCTGAGTTATAATAACTTATATGAATGTAATTGCATTGTAAATGTTTCTAGCGTGAAGTTCTAGGTAAATACTCGACTAGTGAATGCGTACGAGTCCTCATGTTGGGATAGGATTATGATATGATTTTTATATGTTCCATTGTGTGAATATGTTATGAAAAAACATAAATAAAGGGAAATATATAATAATATATTATAGGTTAAAAAGGTTGTTCGAGAAAGTAACAAAAGGATCATGATACCAAAACAAAGGAAGAGGGAAGAAGGTACATATGTGTGAGAAGTGCAACCTCTCTTGTCCATGTTTCCTTGTAGCTATTAAATTAATTGATGGTTGATGAAGAGGAAATGCAACCTTTCTGGTTCATGCTTCTTTACAAAGCTATCAAATTAATTGATGGCTAATGAAGAGGAAACATGGTGTATATCTTTAGTACGTACAACCTTTCTTGCCCATGATTTCTTACAAAGTTGTCAAATTAATCGTTGGATAATGTGCACATGAGTACAAGATGTTGCATCCTTGGGAATATGGGAGGTCTCATGCAAATAAAAGATCCCTTCTTTTCTTTCATTTTCTATGAGCATTTCCTCCTTGTAGCATTTCCCACTCTTTCGTTCAACTTGGGAGCATCCCTCCCTCTGCTAATGAAGGAACCTATGGGAACCCGTGGTTATTTATGTTTGGAAATGGTAAGAGAATCCCATAAAATTATCATTGGTAAAACCTTATGGAGGTTGATGGTTTGTTGTTAATAATTTGAAGAGGAAATGAAATGGTTTCAAGAGTAAAACCATGATTGGAATGCCCACAACGATAGGAGAAAACACCACAAACTTGAAAACCTGTTATTTATATCCATTGACTTAGCCAAGTACTTGTCCTCCATGTTATTCCAAGATGGAAACTAGTATCCTTGGACTCTTTTTATCTACATTAAAAAGGAAGAAGATCCCCAAGGCACTATAAAGCAAAGAAAGTGAAGATCTTCCTTGTGTTATGAAAGAGAAGAGAATGCCATGGTGCAATGATGACTAGATGAGGGCTCGTAGTGCTTAGTAGTGAGAAAATTTGGAAAAATGGTTGGGATAAGTGAAATTAGAGCCTTGTAGGAGCTTCCTTCACCTTGTTGGGATCATGGTTTGACTTGGAGGTGGAATCCATAGTTGATTCCTATGATTAGGTAATAAATTGTTCCTTAGCATTTGGTTTGGTGAATTACACTTATTTATAAATAAGTGTTCATTCTTGTTGCACTGTCGAATGCTCTTTAGTTGCAATATGTTAATGAATGAGTTTGAAACATGCAATGCTATTTTTTATATTGCTTTAACTACATATGAATTTGGTTATATTATTGTTAGAGTTTGAATTAAGAATAACAATTGGTTATAGAGGAAGGAAGTTAGATTCGAGTGCCCCAATAGCCAAGGGAGGCATCCAAGTACATTTCATTTCAATTGAAGTTGTGAGTGTTTAATGNTGGTTATTTATGTTTGGAAATGGTAAGAGAATCCCATAAAATTATCATTGGTAAAACCTTATGGAGGTTGATGGTTTGTTGTTAATAATTTGAAGAGGAAATGAAATGGTTTCAAGAGTAAAACCATGATTGGAATGCCCACAACGATAGGAGAAAACACCACAAACTTGAAAACCTGTTATTTATATCCATTGACTTAGCCAAGTACTTGTCCTCCATGTTATTCCAAGATGGAAACTAGTATCCTTGGACTCTTTTTATCTACATTAAAAAGGAAGAAGATCCCCAAGGCACTATAAAGCAAAGAAAGTGAAGATCTTCCTTGTGTTATGAAAGAGAAGAGAATGCCATGGTGCAATGATGACTAGATGAGGGCTCGTAGTGCTTAGTAGTGAGAAAATTTGGAAAAATGGTTGGGATAAGTGAAATTAGAGCCTTGTAGGAGCTTCCTTCACCTTGTTGGGATCATGGTTTGACTTGGAGGTGGAATCCATAGTTGATTCCTATGATTAGGTAATAAATTGTTCCTTAGCATTTGGTTTGGTGAATTACACTTATTTATAAATAAGTGTTCATTCTTGTTGCACTGTCGAATGCTCTTTAGTTGCAATATGTTAATGAATGAGTTTGAAACATGCAATGCTATTTTTTATATTGCTTTAACTACATATGAATTTGGTTATATTATTGTTAGAGTTTGAATTAAGAATAACAATTGGTTATAGAGGAAGGAAGTTAGATTCGAGTGCCCCAATAGCCAAGGGAGGCATCCAAGTACATTTCATTTCAATTGAAGTTGTGAGTGTTTAATGGTAACATTATCCTTCCATGAATCATAAATCTCATTTTAATTCATTTATGTGGGGTTTGATGGGATTTTCTTTTGTTTCCTTTGTTTTCTGATTTTACAAGAGAGAACCTTTATTCTTTGATTCAAGTGAAGATATTTTATCACAACACAAATATTTATGTGGCGAGTTGTTTTAGAATTAAATATTTTTGGAGTATCCATAGTGGTAGCCATTAATGTCAATGTTTCAAACTCTTTGTCCCGATGATGAACCTTGGTATCGGTTTGAAATGTCGACACTGATGACCCTATCAATGTGGATAATTAGGAAATATTGAATTCTGAAGATATTTTGTATTACAAAATCTCATACATTAAAGATGAAATATGAAATTTCCATGGTTAAATACCTTATATAAATTCGACAAGCTTGCTTACATTCCATTGAGTGTGATGCTTCATGCATTCAAGTTGTATTGTTACATGCACTATAATAGGATTAGCTAACTAATTTTTTTTGTTTTTTTGTTTTATATAGAATGAAAATATTAACTCTACAAAAGCAATACAATTGATATGATTCATTTAACATCTCTTAAGATTTCAACATTTTTCTTTTAAAGAATAACAATTTGTAAGCTGACTGTAAAATCAATAAAATTTATAATGTAGAAAAAAATTCATATAAAATTATTGATAATAATTATATGAATTAGAACAATGAACTATATAAAGTTGAACATGAACAATAAAGCATATAAATAATATGTATATTATTAATAATAATTTTTAACCAAAATACTCTTTATATTAATATATAAACTATTAATGGTGGTGGAACTGGGCTCTAACAAACTCTGATGGGGGTTCAAGGCTAGGGTTCGATGGTTACAGTTTAAGCAATGATCAACATTGTGACCAGAGGGGGAGGGATCGAGACTCCCTCCTACAAGTAGGTAGTGGTGGACAGAGGGAAATGCCCACGCGACATGGGATTTAAGGACCCCTTGATAGGTACCTCGGGATAAGGGAAAAAGAATAATAAAGAGGTTAACCAAGGCAAAAAAGACCAAGTGGGGGAGGAGTCCAGAGAGGCCCGAAAGAGTATGCCAGAAACGACTAACCCTATTGGGGTAGGTGGGAAAAATCCATGCAAGCCAAAAACAATGTTAATCCGAAAAGTTATCCTGGAAGATCCCCAAACCCAACTCTTTCGAGATCAGATGAAGACACATGCCCTAATCTACAAGTTTATGGGCTTTTGGCCCACAGAAAAGACTCTGCACAGTTGGATAAAATACCAATGGAAGCCGAGTGGAGAAGTCGATCTCCACCTGCGATCGAAAGGTTTCTTCACAACAGTTTTTATGAACTTAGAGGACAAGAATAAAATATTTGAGGGGGGGCCATATTTCCATGCCTCAGCAGGGTTGTACATGCGACCATGGAAGGAAAACTTCTCCCTAGAAAAGGAGACTTTTAAAAACGTCTCATTTTGGCTTAGGATTTATTCCCTACCGTTAGATTACTGGCTTCCGTCCACCTTCGAAGCTATAGGGAACAAGACAGGAAAATATGTTAAGACGTCCGAAGAAACATTAAAAGGGAGATATACATCCTATATGAGGATCTGTATAGAGATGGATGTCTCTGGGGCTCTCCCGGAGTCCATCATTCTGGAGTCCAGGGATGAGGAATGGATCCAAAGTATAGACTATGAGAAGATCATGTTTCGATGTAGAAGGTGTCATGAACATGGGCACCTACTAAGAGAATTCCCTCTAAACAAAAAACCAGAATAGGAAAACTCTAAACAACAACAAGATGAGGACGGATTTGTGAGGCTGAATTACAAAGGCAGGGCAAATAAGAGATTAGGAAATCCCCCCATAGGGAGTAACCCGAAAGAAAGGAACATAGTATAAGGAAGGGGAAACCCTAAATAGGGGGAAGAAGAGGAAAGTAAAAGGACAAAAACAAGGGAGATAAATGAACAGGAAACCCATGAGACCACAGAAAATCAAAACACCAAAGGAGATCAAGGACGCAGTGAGAGCACAATGGAAGGAGGAGGTGAAGAAACAAATACCCCAATGCAGGAGGTAGACGGAGATTCAGAAATGACACCAAGCAAGGTAGGAACAGAAGATCCAGACCTCATAGACATCATGGAAAGGGAAGGGATAGACCTCCCGAACATATTGGCACAATGGAAGAGGCAGGGAGTCGACAATATACCAACGGAGCAACTAGACCACATTCAATACCTTTTACTTCTTAGGGAGGAGGCAAAAACCATCGGAATCAAGTGCATGCATGGAAAAATAGGAAATTTGGGTATCAAAACCGGAGATGGAAAACCACAACACTCACCAAAGCAGGCAAGACAAAAGAAAGGGAGGAAATCAAACAGCGTAGCCCTACAGGAACTAGGAGCTCTGCTGATAAACTCAGGTAAGATAAAAAATCTCTTTCCTAACTCCCCCCCACATGTTTAAATCAATGTTATTTCTTGGAATATAAGAGGCTTGAACAACCCAAGAAAACAATGAATCCTTAAAAACAAACTGAGGAAGGAACAACCTGATAATTGTTTCTTACAAGAGACAAAATGCAATATGGACAGAATGCAAATAATCAGTAAGAAATACTGGAGTAAGTATAAGTTTTTGACTGTAGAGAGTCAAAACACGGTGGGAGGTATACTCACCCTGTGGAATCCACAATCGATGAACCTACTCTCTACGGAAGCCACTATGCACATGTTATCTGTGAAAATGCAAGTGATAGGGAACACAGAGGAGGTCCTTTGTACAAATGTGTATGGACCTTAGGTGTTGTAGGAAAAAAGAAGAATGATTATAGACCTAGAAAATCTGAAGGAGTGGACCAATAACCTTCATTGGATTATGGCTGGGGATTTCAACATTATAACTACTTTGGCTAAGAAAAAAGGGGGCAACCAGAGATTGGACAGAGATGCGGAAGAATTCACACCCTTCATCAATACAATGGAGCTAGTGGAAATCATGACTAGCAACGACCAGTTTACATGGAATAACAAAAGACTATCACACCACCAGGTGGCCACGAGGCTAGACAGATTCCTAGTCTCGGAATCCATCATTATGCAGGGTTTAGCATTAGACTGCAGTATCCTTCCCTGGGGGGGATCAGATCACTAGCTAGTGCAATTGGAGGCAATCTTTCAGACAACACCGAAGAACATTGCCTTCAGATTTGAGAAATTATGGATCAACCACCCAAACTTCAAGGAGAACATCAAAACATGGTGGCAGGTGGAACTCCTAGAACAAGGGACAAAGATGTTCAGACTACACAAAAAACTCAAGTACATAAAGAAAAGACTTAAGGAGTGGAACATAGAAGTTTTTGGGAACATTGACCAGGAGAAAAAAATGATCGAGGACATAATGGGAGAGCTGAAGGAGTAATGCATCCAAGAAGGCTATATTAAGGAAAGGAAAAAAAAAGAAAACCAATTACTCTAGGATTGGGAAGCAATATGTAAGAAAGAAGAGACCATGTGGCGACAAAAATCCAGAATCAGGAGGCTTAAGGAAGGGGAGAGGAATACCAATTTCTTCCATAGAAAAACTATAGCGAGAATATCTCATAATAAAATTTTGAAGATTCGAGATCAGGATGGGATAGAAAGCGAGTCCCACCAAGACATTGAAAAAAAACTAGTCAAACACTTCCAGGGGATAGCCAAAGAACCCAACCGGGACAGGACCGCTGCCATCCAAAGGATAATTAGGCACATCCCCAAGTTAGTCACATAGGAACATAATTTCAACCTGTGCAGACCCATAGAAAAGGACGAAGTCAACCAAGTGGTCTAGGAGATGCCTAATGGAAAGGACTCGGGCCTAGATGAATTCACTGTGGAATTTTTCAAATTCTGTTGGGATGTGGTTAAACATGAGATTTATGGTATAGTGGAGGACTCTAGACGCTCAGCCTCCATCCTGAAGGCACTGAATACCACGATGATCACTCTGATCCCAAAAGAAAATGAAGCAAGAACTCCAGATCACTACAGGACGATAGCTCTGTGCAATGTGGTGTATAATATAATTTCCAAAGTAATAGCTAATAGATTGAAACCACTCATTCCAACATTGATATCACAGGAACATGAAGGATTTATGGAAGGCAGACAAATTCTGGATAATATCATACAATCCCATGAAATAATACACACACTGAAAAGAAAAAGGAAAGCGGGGATGTTAATCTAGCTAGACTTGGTGAAAGCTTATGACAAAATAAGATGGCACTATATGGCAAAGACGATGTAATCTTTTGGGTTCGACCAACATTGGATTAAATAGATCATCAACCTAGTTTCTACAACAATCTTCTCGTTGTTAGTCAATAGATCCCCTGCCAAACCTTTTTATCCAATGAGAGGCATAAGATAAGGAGATCCGCTATCCCCCTTCCTGTTCATTATAATGATGGAAGGACTGAGTAGGAGTATACAAAAATGCAATGGTCACAGGAGAAACAAAAGGCCTAAAACCGTTCGAAGATTGCTTGACCTCAAGACACCCAGTTCGTGGATGGCACCCTGCTCCATGGCACCCCCACGATAAAGGAAGCAAAGGCATATACAAAAATATTAGAGGATTTCGGAGAGGCCTCAGGGGCTCAAATAAATCACTCCAAATCAATGATTTATTTTTTCAATACAAATCATGCAATCTAAAGGAACTTGGCCAACATTTTGGGGTTTGAGCGCAAAACACTCCCAACGAAATACTTGGGAGTGCCCCTGATGGATAGGGCATGTAGGAACATAACGTGGGAAGGAGTTATCAACAAGTTGCATGAGAGGGTAAATAATTGGATGTACAGAGCTCTAAACCTTGTCGAACGACTAATCCTTACTAAAGCGGTCCTACAAGCAATCCCGACGTTTCTTATGTCAATGTTTCTAGCCCCCAAAGGCATCCTACAAAAAATCAGATCCATCCAGAGAGATTTCGTATGGAGAGGAGTAGAGGAAAAAGGGAAATGGGCCTTGGTGGTGTGGGACAAGGTGTGTAGACCTAAGAACAAATGGGGCCTCGGGTTATAGGACCCACAGGTAACCAACGAGGCATACGGGGCAAAGTTGTGGTGGAGATGGGTAAATGAAAGATCGACTCCATGTATAAATCTATGGAAATCTAAATACACCCTAGAATTCACAATCAAGAGTGGATGAGGTTCATGGGCACAAGGCAAGGGTCATCCATCTGGAATCTAGCTTGGAGAAATAAAAACTGGATACATAGTCACATCTTTTGGGAAGTCAGGAATGGGAGAACAATGAGGTTCTGGGAGGATGCGTGGAAACATGAACCTAGAATGGGAAATCATGACAGGGAGGAGCTCAAACATGCGATGATTAGGCAAGGAAAATTGAAAGTCCATCAGTACTGGAAAAAAAGGGAGGGGAACGCTAGGTGGAGGATTTGGGACAAACTTAACCCACAAAATCGATCTCATGTCGACACGGTGACGAAAGAGGTTGAGGAGGAACTGGGGAAAAGGAAAATTGGGGTCTCGAAAGAAGAGGACCGATTGAGGCGGGGAAGGAAAAATGAGGGTGAATTCAACCTACAAGAGGCTCGGTATTACATAGCAAGCCAGGACCAAGAAAACCCAGAGCCACACCAGGAGAGGATATGGAATCCCCCCCAATGGCCAACGATCAAAAATTTTGAATGGCTAGTCCTACACAAGAGGATATTGACCTGGGAGAACCTAAAAAAAAGAGGTTTCATAGGTCCCTCATGGTGTCACCTTTTTGAGGTCAAGGAAGAGTCAACTAATCATCTCCTCATCGAATGCACCTATACTGTTGAGATTTGGGACTGGGTGGCCTGTATTTACCTCCAATCGAATCGGGTCAGGGGGGATATCAGAGCGACAATCAAAGACTGGAAAGAGAGGTACAACGAAAAATGAGGTATTGAACCTTTGCTGGGGTCTGACGCCCAGGATGGTTATATGGGAAATTTGGAAGGAACGAAACATGCGAATTTTCAAGAATGAAATCCAACCGGTAGAGCGGATAAAGGACACAATTGTAAGTCAAATAAGAGAAACAATGAAGATCCTCAACCTTAACAATGCCAAAATTCAAACCACAGGTCAAGACTCCCAAATTTTGGAATTGTTTTATCTGAAAGAATGGAACTATAGCATACCTGTGGCCCAAGACCCACAGATCTAGATAGGAGTCAGTACCTAAGCCCCTCCTCCGACAGGATTCCTTAAACTGAATTTTGACGGGGAGGAGAAAGGTAATCTGGGGGTGGCAGGAGTAGGTGGAGTAATAAGAGACAGTGGAGGAACAATTGTTCGCCTGTATGTTGGGAGCATAGGCAATTCAACAAATAACGTAATGAAGTTTGGAGCTATGGAACTCGGCCTAGAGATTCTGCGCAAAGAAGGTATGACAAATGTCATCATGGAAGGAGATTCGACTCTGGTTATCAACACTCCGAAGAAACTCCAGTATGGAACCAAGGTGGGAAAGGTACAAAGGCATTGGCATCTAGCGCAATCCCTTCAAAAAATCAAGGAGCATATGTGAACCCTGAACATGGTATAGTTTCTATGGATTCATAGGACGACGAATGCACTAGCGAACAGGCTAGCCAACGAGGGGGTTAATAGGGAGGGACAGGAACTAGACGACGCTTGGACCAGAATCCCCAGGGGAAAACTTAGAAAGGAATTCCTCCACCTAGCAGAAAGAGATCACGGTGGCAGCTTCAGAGATGAGGGTCACATCGAGGATGACACGAGGCTTATCGAACTAATGTGGGACCCAGGGAGAATATGACTGTTACAACACTTGGCCACCAGTTATCATGTGGGAACATGATAGGCAACAGGTGGGTGGACAAAAGGTAGTACGATACATCAACAAGGCTAGAGGTGAAAGAAACATAGAATGGTCAAGCAACAGGCCAGATTTTTAGAACGAATTAAGGGATGAGGAGATGGTGATAACCATGGAAGAATCACCGACCCCCAGGACAAGTACGGGGATAAGAACAGTCAGATCCAAAGAGAGTAAGGGCAGAGGAAAGGACCGAGGAAGAGATCATAACATCATGGGCATCCCAACCTTACTAGCAAATAATGAAGGGCGAGCTCACCACCTCGAGAAAAAATTGGTAGGAGGTACAAACCCGCAGATGAGAAAACACTATAAGAAGAAGGAAAACAAACAAGAGTGCATCCAGAAGGTGTTAACGAGTAAGGGTCACTACAGCCTCAAGAGTAGAGTAGGTAAGGAGAGGAGAAAAGTGAGAAATAGGAAGAACTGCCAGTGTAGGGTCTTGGGGAGACAAAGAAACATGACGTGCCTGAAGCACATGCAGAGAAAGAGAAACCCCTTGGGGAAGGAGATCCCAGAAAGGTCGAGGCATTTAACTAGGATTGAACAGGCTGCAAGAGAGGCGGAGAGCACCTTCCATGCACTGGTCTCGCCGAAGGGGAAAGAAGCAGTCAATAAGTGGGAAGAGGAAGTTAAGGAGGAACGAAGCGACAAAGAGTGGGGAGAGATGGAATAGGAAGCAAATTAGGTGACAGACCTGGGGGCTACGCGTCCCAGGGAGACCCTCTACCATAAAAAGGTAGAGACTACTTGGTTCACCAAGATGATGATTGGAAAAGTAAAATTTGAGCGGGAGGAGGCAAGACAGGAAGACTAACAGGAGATTAAAACAATGCTAAAAGAGATCCAACGATGACTTGGCGGTCTGGAAACGATTATCAAGTTGTTAGTTGAGGTAGAAAAGGACCAAAAAAGAAAGCATGAGCAATTGGTTGCACAGTTCCACCTTTACCTGAGATACATCCATCATATGGATATTACGCCCGCGGATGGACAAGTAGCACCAACCCAGATCAGGAAAACCAGAACAGTCCCCCCAAAGGAGGACAAAAAGGGCCAAGTGGATGGGGGGAAGGACCACCCCCAAGTGCTGTAACGACTCTTAGTTTTCGGTCTTTGAACTCTATTAGTTTTAATGGCAGTTTTTCCCAGGCTGTAGAAGGCTAGTTAAGATTTGTAGTAGACTTGGGTTTTAATGAAGCTTTTGGTTAGCTCTTTTATGAATTTGCATCTCATACTTGATAAGGGAGGTCTGGTCTGGTTTCCAATTTTTGGCAGACCAAATACCT
>SNQJ01S0023903.1:149026-165972 GCA_010110895.2 Picea sitchensis
AAGGACCGGTGGTTGAATCACCAACCACCCCCATGAATGGAAACATGGGCTGTCAGTTCAAAGTACCACAGGGACCTGCAGACTTGAGCTTCCTTCTGACACTATAAGGAACAGGATAGGTCGGCAAAAACCTCCCAAGGTAAGAGGGACACACACACGAGAGAGGAGACACAGGAAAAGACGGGGAGAAGAAGAGCGTAAGATCGCAGGGGAGATGCGCAGATCTCTCTAGCAAGTCACTAGATGAAGGTCGCGAGCTTGATGTCGAGGGGCATCTGAGAAACCTCTCCAAGGCCATCACTGAGAGAGAAAGCTCTGAGTTATAGAGAACATGATCCAAGCAGAAGCAAAAACAGAGAGAGAACCCTCGAGAACTGTGAGAATTCCCTGGTGATATCATGGCTTGGCACAGGGGTGGCCAAAGTGCTAAGATTGAATGCCTCTAAGCCTATGGTCAGGTGGAAGGACGAACACCTACAGTCAGTTGGTTGGCAGAAACTTGTAATAGATAAGTGATTTCTTACCTTGTGTAATTTATCTGTAACTGTGTATGAATTGGCTATACTGTGTATGTTGCAGGAATCGAGCATATTTCTTAATGGATATACTGTATCCCCCTTATTTTTGCTTGATTGTATAATTAGGCCAGTAAGAAAGCATATGGTTAGGATAGGTTTTATACCCCTAAATACTTGTGTCCTATGGTGGCATAAGCTCGAATCACGAACTATGCATTTGTCGACCGTGGACACAGTTTCATGTACGCATGTAAACCTTCCTAATCCTTTTGAGTCCCTTGGAGGACGAAGCTTGTTAAACTCAGGAGAGGTAGTGCAGATATGCAAAGGCTCTCTGTAAGGCAAACCGAACCCAGAACCCCTTGATGAAGGAGCACAATAGTTGTGATGAAGACTCTTCTAAGAGTCAAGTCCAGGAGAAAGAGTGCAAAGCTCTCAAGTCCTTCATAGATGACGAAGCTCAGGAAGGATAGCGAGTTTCAAATATTGAAAGAGAGTACCCTTTCATTTTCTAGATGCATGGACGAGATCCTTTCGGAGGATCTGAGGTCTGTCACGACCATTAGATTGGAGGAAGGAACATAGGCATTAATGCCTCGATTCCTTTCAGCCTTCGCAAGTAGTGAAGGAATCGGGACAATAGATCCCAAGATCCATTGGAGTTACCCGGACCGTCCATAGGAGGGAAACGTGGTTGCCAGTCGACGTTTTGGCACCTGGGAAACCAAAGGGAAAGACCCCTTGTCTTCGCAAGTCACAAAATCCTGGTATACGAAACCCCAAATCGGTTTAGTGTGAATAAGTTTGAGAAATCCGGGATTTGATCGCAACCGTTGATCATCCCGAAAATATCACAATGGTTGATCGTGGCTAAAGGTTGCAACCGTCCATCGGAGGGACACGTGGATGCCGGTCAGAATTTCGGCACTTGAGAAACCAAAGGGAAAGACCTCTCGTCTTCGCAAGTCGCAAAATCCCAGTACTTGGAACCCCAATGCGCTCTGTGGTAGAAAGGAGGAGTCCTGAAAGGATCTAGACCGTCCATTGGAGGAGACGCGTGGTGAGCAGTCAGAGTTCGGGGAAAGCTCTGAAATCCCATGAGTCATTGGATCTCATACAAGGACTTGCGTATCGGGTTTCGGGGTTTGAAGAGTTGAAAGACTTGAATCTCTTTCATTTTGAACTCCTGGTTACCGAAATCCTGATACGGCCAGGACCGTCAAATTAGGGGAAGATTCACAGTCGTCGATCTCAGCAAAGGTAAGATTTCGGGTTTCGGGGTTTGAAGAGTCGAAAGACTTGACTCTCCTGCATCGCTGAGTCGCGAAATGCGAAATACACCTCTTGCCTTGGCCCATGGTCTTAACCAACGATCACTTGGAGGTGGATAAGGGGAAAGCTAGCCTGCGTTAGGCCCCCGTATGAATTCGGGTATTCTGTCCCTCGAAGAAAAGAGGCAAAAATTTTAGTTTGTCGTAGTGGGTATGTGACACCATATGACCATTCAATCGATGCTCCCGAACAATTAGGAAATCATTTATGGCCCGAAAGTTCGCCATTGGACCATTGGGACCGCGCCATAACGGATGGAATTGCATTGAATAAGGCTTTGCGACCCATTGAAATAAACCCTTATGACAATATCTATTTATCCCGTTGAACATTGCACCGAGAACACTTTTGCCAATTGTAATTATCCGCGCCCGCAGAGAACTAGTTGATTTCATGTAGTGATCAGTGAGACCTTGCTGTTACATTGAGTATTATTCACCGACCTGATATATTAGATCTCAAGTGTGTATGTCGGACGAAATTACCATAGCAGAAAATTCGTTGAAGAGATTCTAATAGACCTCATGGCCGAGAAGGTGATGTTTGCAGGCATCCAAGCCTCATCGATGCGAGGAGTGCAAGCCTCCCCATCGACTACTCGTGGATCTGGACCATCTCGAGATGCAACCAAGAAAAGAACCAAACATCGTGATGACTTGGTGAATGCGAAGCTAATTCCATCCATCATACCTGACTACATCCCACCCCTGGCCGGTGTGGTGAGTCGTGACAATGTCCTGAGGGAATTTGACTACACATTCATCATTGCATACCTTCTGAAGGGAATACAAGAAGTCAGACCGCAGTTGGAGAGGATTCCAACCTTGAAGATCAGTGACTATAACCCATGATACCACAAGAGCTATGGCATGATCACACCTCACAAATATTTGACCAAGACCAAGGGGAAGAAATTGAAGATCGTCCCTCAGCCATGGACTATGGACATCGCGAGGTCCACTATCTTGAACTTGATGAAGATACCAAATTTTGGAAGGCACCAGGAGGTTAACGCGTGTGTTAATCTCTTTCTATCGTGCTTCCATGGAGGGTATCTATGGTTGGACAGAAGCATCACCATCGATCCAACGCTGATCCATAAGATCATCGGATTGAGCATGAAGGGACTAGTCCTGCAAGACTTTTATCCAGGGAAGGTTGCAGATTGCGCCCTAGCACATAAGATCAAAGACACCTACGACGAGGTAGAGAAAGGGAAATGGGGTAAAAGGTAGCCTCCATTCAGAATGGCGTAGTGCACCTTGCTTGCCAGTTGATTACTGGTAAGCTAGTAAGAAAGAACAAACCCACGCAGGTCATAGGGTTTGTTGTTGACCTTGCAGGAAAATGTGTGGAAGGACTACAGATGAACTAGGCTAGTTACCTAGTTAATCAGTTAGAACTGGATTGTCACGAAGCTTAGGATCAGGGTTATGAGTTCCAATTAATCTGGCTGCTAATCCTCATCGCATTCACTGCTTGGGAGATGAGCCTGCCCAACTCCGTAGAATAGCTGACGTGACAGAAGCTCGCCTTCGTCGCGTGCAGGAAGAAAAATAACAAGCCACAATGGCTCTGAAGCACGCACAAGAGGAAATAATAGAGAAATGTTGAGTTGTGCAGCAAGAGAAGGACAACCTTCAAACCAAGTTCGAAGAAAATAAAGCGCAAATCCAACAGGAGAAAGAACAACTGCTCACGGAGAAGGTCAGAATTAAAGAAGCAGTCAACAGAGCACTTTGCTCTGTGATAGGCTTGGAGTAGATGGAAGAAGAATCGGTATTAAATCAAGTCGTGAATCTTATTGAATCCATTCAACATCTTCAACAAAGAGTTGCAGAACTAGAGCTACAAATAGTGCCAAGCACTCCGTAGAAAGTGCGAGACCATAAAGAAGAAACTGTCCGGAGCGTAGTTGAAAGGATCAAATCATTAGTCATGGAATGTAAACAACTAAGCAGTCCCAGTGCGTAGACTTATGAGCACCTTACCGAGGACCCTGAACTAAAGACACTGGAGTCGCAACTATAGGAAGCAAAGAAACAAGCAACAACAATACAAGCATACTTAAAACTCTTATCAGTAGTTGAGAGGGAGAAAAGATCCCAAGAACAATGCACAGCTCAGCAATAGGTCCATTCCCTACAAAGCAAAGTCATGGAAGTGACTCAGAAGCTCTAGCCAGTCCAGTATGCATCTTTCCTACTTTTTGAGGAAATTGAAGGCCGAGGAGTAGAGCTAGAACAAGTAGTCACTTCGGTAGAACAACGCTTAGAAGGACCTGTGAACGAGGCAGTTATTCAAGAGTTCATCGAGAAGGAGGCCTTGGCGCGGCAACAGGTTGAAGCAGCTCGAGCCAAGCTCGAGGCTTTTGAGGCAGAGTTACCCAGACCAGAGTGAATCGGGATGAGTCACATGTGAGTGTTGGGGGCTTGTTGGCCCTTGACCAAGTTTTGGATATTATTGGTTATGTTTGACCTCTTTTGGGACTTCGACAGGTTGGTCGAAGGTGGAGTGCAAGTCAAAGCAAAGATTGCGGGATCTTGGCCCCTTTTTAGGGAAATTTTTGGGATTAGGGTTTATGTAACGGGTATGGGATGTCGGCCCATGGGTTTACCCATGTCTAGGCCCATTTTGTAATGTATAAATAGATATCTAGGCGATGTAGGAAGAGGCCAATGTGCTAAGTGCAAATAATTGTGGATGATTTGTGCATGCTATGTGTTAAGAACTTGCAGAGCTAAGTGCAAGTGATTGTAAGAAGCTTATGTATAGACAGTAAGAAGGCTTTGTGCTTAAACCTAGCTCGGAGAAGGAGGATCTGGGAACGTGCATGTAGATCTCCTGTCCTATGTGGAGTGGGTTCTGAGGCTTTGTGCATGTAAGGATATTAACAAAAGATAATAAATAAGACGAAGAGTTGGTGGATGTAGCCCCACACTGGGGTGAACCACGTATATCCTGTGTTATGGTTGCTTTATGCATTAGGGTTGTATGTTAGTGATGTGATTTATGATTAGTGTCGATATCTTTATTTATGATGCATCTGGTATACTAGATTAGTGCTTAGTAATGTGAATGAATGCTAGATCTGATCTGTTTCCATATGCTAAGTGCTTAGATGTGTTAGATCTGGTAGAATATTGCATTGTTCTGTAACTAGGGTTTGGATCTACAATGTGAATAAAGGATAAATACTGATGAATGTTAACTTCTAAGTGCTTTGTTAGAGTATTGTGATCACAGATCTATGTCCTAGCTAAGGTTGCAAATGCTGGAGTCCTGCAACCACCCTTGCCTCTACCTCGGGTGAGACTTCATCTTCTTCGCAGGTGTTGTCAAAAGGGTCGGTAGTTAGAGTTTTGTTGGTGCGTTGTTGAAGCATTGAACCCTCGGTTTTCCCCTGTGTCAATAGTCAGTAATAATATTATAAAATTCCCTCGCCATTCTTGTTGAGTAGGGATCTCCTTAATAAATGTTAGTATGTCATCTTGTGTCAGTCAGTTGCATTGTAAACAACCCTTGCCAGTCTTGTTGAGTAGGGTGCTCTAGGATAAAGCAACAACTTCCATTGTAACAACTAATAATGTAGAGGAAAATTTCTCCTTTCATAATAAAGGGCACCCCTCTCTACTGAATAGTTTGATGTTCTTCTTCTGTTCTAATCTTGTCTTCTACATTGTATGTTCTACATTTTTCCTTATGTTTTAGCATTGACACTTTTCTGTTTGCAAGTGCGTTTTGTGTTGTTGTGTGAATTTCAGATCTGTATTGTAGATCAATTGGTATCAAAGCATGGTTCTCGACATACTTCTACTTGAGACCAAGAACTAAATAGAAGGACATCCACCAGTTTTGAGCACAATTTTTTTTGTGGTAGAAAATTCTATGAACTCACACCTCTGCTAAGAGTTGAAAGTACACAATTCTCACAGATTTTTCTCAGAACACCCTATTCATAGGGGCTTAGTGTGCCCTTCTCAGGTTCTTCGGTGCGCCCACTTCAAAATCGCTAGTGCATCCTCTTCAGTGCGCCCTCTTCATAATTGACAGTGCGCCCAGCTTCAGAGCACACCGAGTGGTGGATGAAAATAATGTCGTCGCATAAGGATCCATACATAGAGGACTCTGCATCCAATGCATCCACACCAATTTAATATTTATCTCTGTTTCTACATGAATTACTTCATATGTAGCAACAACGAGCTCCAACACCCAAGTTTTCGGGCCAAATGAATGGCGGTACTGTCGATTCTTAGCTCCATAGTCTTTCCACATACTTCAAGAAATGTCCTAAGATGATTGGAAACATGAAACTTCAGATCACAAGCTTTTAGTTGGAGGGAATTGTGAAGGATTGGTGGGATACCCAGGTGGAGAGTTGTTCATTAATCATAGACATTGGCGAACCAACAACTACAATTCCTGCAAACATCACATCATGGGATGGATTTTTCTAGGCACTCAAAGATCAATTCTACCCCCCAGGATATCGATAGAACCTCCTAGCCAAATGGTTGTAGCTAATACAAGTCTCTAATTAATATGTATAGAGCTACATCGATGTCCTTTGCAAGCTGTGCATCTAGCTACACATCTCAGATCTAGAAGAGGTAGTGATTGTCAAATTCAATTGTAGTTTATTAATGATTTTTCATTGTGAAGTCAATTTGTTTGAGTCTCCTACCTTGGACAAGGCTTTTCTTCGGGCCTTAGTTGTGGAATGTAAAGTGGCTCCTCGAATCCACTCTCCTTGGTCCTGCTAATGCAAGCATTTCTCATACTAGTCTCTCAACTGGTTCCCTTGCTTTACCTCCTCATCTCATAATGTGCCTTAGTGTATCTTTCATAAGACCAATTTGCATGCCTTTGTTGATTGTTGAGAAATTAAGAACCTGTGCACCAACAAAACATTATTTGCAGAAGTTTCTCAGTCAGATTCCCCTGAACATCTTGAAGTAGTGTCTCTCGATAATCCTACCAAAGTTGACCCCTCTCTGATTTTAATGACAACCAATGAACCCAACACCTCTAATGTACCCATGTTTACACATAATTGTCAGATTAAACATGAATTGTCTACTCTTATCCTAGACAACAAAATCCAAAAGAACCTCGTTTCCCAAGACTTAGTCCAACGCCTTCAACTCCCCACCACTCTGCATCCAACCCCATATCAGCTAGTTTGGCCTGTACAAAAGGGAGGTCCTTGTCTTACTATCTCCTAGTGTTGTGTAGTAACATTTTATATTGGCCCTTTCTGAGATACGATGGTATGTGACGTCTCCCTCTTAGACTGGGTAGATTTTTTACTTGTTCTTCCCTATTAGAAGGCCCGACATGTTGTGTACCATGTTAAAACTCATCAATACCACCTGTAACATGAGGGACGTACCTATGTGATTATGTCCGCCGCCCCTAAATCCATCCAACCTCTTATGGGAAAGGAAAAAATTAAGTAGGTTAGTCTCAAAAAAGATGTCTCTCTGTGGTTAGTGCACCCCATTAAACCCAATAACCTCACGAACCCTGCACCTCCATACATGGTTCCCCTGCTCCAAGAATTTTCCGATGTCTTCACCCAAACCACAGGTCTACCACCATCTCGATCTATTGAACATTCCATAGATCTCATCCCTAACACTTCCTTACCCAACACACCATCATATCACCTCGCTCCCTGAGAGGTTGTTGAGATAGAAAGCCAAATTGGCCAACTACTAGACTTCGGACATATTCAACCCTCTTTGTCACCTTGTGCATCCCCAAACTTTATAAGTCCCAAAAAGGATAATTCTAAATGGTGCCTCGTGATAGATTATTGTGCTCTTAATAAAGTTATTGTTAAAACCCGCTCCCCCCTACCCTAGATTGAGGATTTGTTGGACCACTTACAAGGGGCTTATTTCTTCACAAAGATGGATTTGACAACATGATACCATAAAGTGTGCATGAAAGCAACATACACATGGAATACCACATTCAAGACCAAATTTGGACTTTTTGAGTGGTTGGTAATGCCATTTGGGTTGACCAATGAGTCGACTAGACTTATGAGGCTCATCAGTGATATATTCTAGCCACACTTGGGTAAGTTTGTGGTTATTTATTTGGATGACATATTGGTTTTCAACAGGTCTTGCGCAGAGCTTCTTTAGCATGTTTGAAATGTACTTGAGATATTGTGGGCACATTAACTTCATATAAAGGAAAATAAGTCTTATTTTGGGTAGACCTTAGTACAATATTTAGGCTTCATATTGGACCCAACATGGGTGTTCATAGATCCATCTCAGGTACAGGAATTGGTATAATGGCCAGTGCCATCCAATGCACATGATCTCAAGGTTTTCATGGGGGGGCATCAATTTATACAAGATGTTTGTTGCTCATTTTTCATGGTTGGCTTGTCCTCTACACCAACTATCTAATCAAGCCAACTTTCGTTGGAAAACAAATGCTAATTGCCACTTTGAGAGGCTCAATACAACACTATGAACTTCCACTATTCTACAGTTTCTGAATATACATCATCCCTTTGATATTGAGATAGGTGCATCTCAATTCTCCATTGGAGTTGTGCTTAAACAAGGAGATCACCTGGTGGCATACCATTTAGAGACACTTTTAGAGTTCAAAGTAAATTACAACATATATGACAAGGAGTTCTACAATTTGGTGTAGGCATTGAAGCAATGGAACCACTATATTATCGACAAAGAAATGATTATGCACATAGATAATCATCTCCTGATCTTCATCAATTCATAGAGAAAAATTCAGGAACAATTCCATCTGAAGTGGGAAGCGTACGTTCAATAGTTTCATCTCGTCATTAAATACAAGAAAGGGGTCACTGACAAGATGGTTGAATTGTTAAGTAGACCACCTACTTGGGTCATGCATATTTTATAGGTGTGCTATGCAACATTTGACACCTAGAAAGATTTGTATGCAAAGGATCTGTGCTTTGGGGAAATTTGGGTAGCGTTGTGGCAACCTACAGTCATCAATCAAACTCCCTTTCTAGATTTTACTATTTGTGATGATTGGATCTACAAACTTAACCATCTATGTGTGCCACACTCTGAGGATCATCTTATTCTCATTCGGAAAGCACATGCCTCTTTGTGCAGGGGGCATTTCAACACAGCAAATAAAATTCTCAACCTCTAGCGCCACTTATACCGACATGCTCTACCTAAACAGGTGGAGAATTTCATTCATGCATTCTCACTCTATTCCCAAAGTAAGCCTTCTAATACCAAACATGGAATTTACCAGCCTTTACCAGTTCCATCCCATCCATGTGAATGTATTTCCATAGACTTTTTGAGTGGTCTGCCTACCACTCTTCGCATACATGATGTTATTTGGGTTGTAGTTTGACATTTTTATAATATGGTACTCTTTATCCCATGTCATAAAAATACTTCTGCATCTCAGACCATTTATCTCTTCTTCCATCATATTTGGCCCCACTTCGTACTGCCAAGTAGCATTATTTCTGATAGGGACTCTCTCTTCCTCATCACCTTTTGGCACACTCTTTGTTCCTTGCTGGGTTGTTAACTCTGTTTTTCTACTTACTTTCACCCCCAAACCAAAGGGAAAATAGAGGTTTTCAATTGTACTCTGGTCCACTTTCTTCACAGTCATTTTGTGAAAAATAAATAGTGGGGCTCCTATCTACATATCATCCAACACAACTACAATAGGGCCACACACTCCTCTATCAATTTCTCTCCATTCAAGTTTTTTTTTGGGTTTCATCCCCTTGCACCTTCAAAAATTCCCCTTACTCTCACACCTTATGGTTTTGCACATCATCAACATGAAAAACACACAACACAAAACTTTCTCCATCATCTAGCTTAGCGCCATACTCAGGTCATAGATTCCCAAGGATGTGAAAAAAAGAGGCATGATAAGTAATGCACACCTTTGTCCTTTCATATGGAAGATCGAGTCTCACTCTTAATGGATAAGAACATATTCAAAGGCCTCCACCATAAGCTGCATCCACTGAGGTATGGCCCCTACATAGTGTTGGAATGCATTGGCAAAAATTCATATCGTCTGGACTTGACCCCACAGATGGGAATCCACGTTGTGTTGAATGTGAAAAATTTCAAGTTGTTTGAACCCCCTATCCTAAAAGAAGTAGTCACAATTCAACATCCAATGGATAATATTTCATATTTTTCAACCTCCACTACTTGTTGTTCAAATTCTTGACTCCCAGAACCGAACCACACGTCAACAACAACATATTTCATATCTGGTGTGTAAAAAGGGATGGACTCCAACACATGAAAAATGGATGACTGTTGAGAATTTGCAATGCAAATTTCCTCATTTGTTGATGGAAGCAAGGATTCTTCCAAAATTAAATAGGGAGGAATTGAGCCATGAGGAAGGGAGAACCCCTTCCTTTTCCACTCAACAAGATATTTTTTAGTATGTTGTCAGTAATTTCTATTATAAACTACCCTCACCAGTTTTGTTGAGTAGGGAACTCCTTAATAAATGTTAGTATGTTGGTTTGTTTCAACCAGTTGCATTGTAAACAACCCTCGTGAGTCTTATTGAGCAGGGAACTCCTCAATAACTGTTAGTATGTCAATTGGTGTCAGCCAGTTTCATTATAAACAACCCTCGCCGATCTTATTGAGCAGGGCGCTTTAGAATAAAGAAACAACTTCCATTGTAATAGATAATAATGCAGAGGAAAAATTCACCTTGCATAATAAAGGGCGCCCCTCTCTACTGAATATATTGATGTTCTTCTTATGTTCTAATCTCATCTTCTATATTATATGCTTTGTTTTTTTCCTTTTGTTTTAGCATTATCTCTTTTTTGTTTGCAAGTGTGTTTTGTGCTGCTGTGTGCATTTTTTTCCTTCAGATTAATTGACGAATACCCAACAGTGTTAGCATATCTAGCACGAAGAGAGAGTTAGTAGATTACCTAGATCAGGTTACCAATCCTAGAGGCTTTGACCTTGACTTGTAGCCACTTACCTTATGGGAGTAATGTTTGTTTACAGACAAACAAAATAAACAAAACTTACACCCGACCCTACATTTGCAAGTAAAAGTTTGAGTAAAATGTGGAATGCCTTAAACCCTTTTTTTTTTTAATAAACATTCGTTTTGATGCATAATCATTATTAAGAATGGTTAGGAATTAGGGAAATCGATGACAGGGGGAATCATCGTAGGGACCACCAATGTCAACACCATCACCGCCATCGCCCGAGATAGCTCTCATTTTGCTCCTTAGAGGTTATTAATGAGACAATAAAGGTGCGTCAATCAGATGATGTGGAAGTGGAACCCCCACCATTTGAAATGGGTAAACCAGAAGGGTCGAGGGACTCAGAGAGAGAACCTCCACTAGGATACATCACCAGATAACTACACAAAATAAAACTCCCAGAGTTTTCTGGGGTTCGTACAAGTAAACGTGCAGAGGCATGGTTGGAAGGAATGATGAGATGTTTCTCCTTGAGAGACTATGCTTCCATATCAAAGGTGAAGATAATGATCTTTTAGTTGAGAGACAGTTCCTTAAACTAGTGGGGTAATCTGGAGAGACAGTTGCACCTTTATCCAGACACCTTCACTTGGGATATTTTTGAGGAAAGGTTCCAGATAAAATATTTTTCGACTTAGTGTTACGAAATATTTCCCCTAAGGGAAGGTGAAATTTCCCTTGGATTAACAAACCTCTATACCAAGAAAGAAACACTACAAATGGACACTAACATCCCTTTAAACTCATTTTAACCAATCAAAAAGAGAGAAAGAGAAATGGGATGATGTACCTTCTTATGAAGTTTGTCCTCGGTGCTTCCAATCCATGAGCTTGATTGTCAAACCCCCTGGCGCAACCTGATACCTGCAAGGGGAAGAAAAAATAAATGACTATATCCTACTCTAGTTGATTAGGTAAAACAAATTCATCTACAATAAAGTAACAATAGAAAAACACATGCAAAAATACACAAGCTTGAAGGAAACAGGCCAAGTATATTCAATGAGAACCCAAAAGAGAATACTTACAGACCATGATTGATGCAGTTGCAGCCTGTCCAAGATCTCCTCATATATCGTATGCAAAAGTTACGGCCCCAAGAAGTTAATGTACTAACTTACCCAAACAGGGCCCACATGACTTTTTTCGTTTCATTTCCTAGGGTTAGGTTTTTGGATGTCTAAGGTTTTGGCATTCCTGTTTAACATAAAAAGGCCTTCAGAGCCTCATTGTAATCATATTCTTGTGAATGAGCATAGTCGTCACCTCTCTTCTTAAAGATAAAGATGCCACCATTCTAGCAAGTCTTTCNTTTCACTCTATATTTTGATAGTCTCTTTACAATTATTTCATTAATAGAAATCAAGTATTGTTGTATTTATCTGTTTCTGGAAATTTTTATGAGTATTCCATTGTAATATATCTATTTTCATTTCGTTCTGAATATAATCTGGATCAGTGGTACTAGAGCAGGCTTCTCTTGATCGTTTTTTAGTGCATTTCCCCAACGAGGTCCGAGTATAGCCAGTTGGGTCTCATGTTTTTCTCTCTTGAGGAAAATCATTCTCGCACGCCCAAGAAAACCTCGATGGTGGAAGAAAATAAAGATGACAGAGAAAAAGATTTTATTAACATGTTGCTTGAGAAAGCTCTCATGCGACGGTGGGATGAAATGATGGATAATTTTGCACACATTCTTTAATGTATGTCGATAAAAACATGCACATCTTCATCAAATGACCATTTTGGAGGAACCTCTCCCTTAAAGGTACAAGTTAATTTTGATATTCCCATATTTGAAGGTCATATAGATGTATATGCCCTATAAAAATGGTTAAATCTGTTAGAAGGTTATTTCTCTGTTCAAAACTTTTTCGACCGGGAAAAGATCACCTTCTCACTCCTCAAGGCTCTCCCCCATGTCAAACATTGGTGGGAAACTTACTGGGATTAAAGTTACACAAAGGAATCTGGAATCTATGGGGCTGATCCCACTTGGGATTTTTTTGTGGATGTGTTCAAGGAAAAATACTATCCTGTTGATAACTATGAAGACCAGTACATGAGATGGACCACCCTACGGCAAGAGAAGAGCCAAACAGTGCCGGAGTTCACAAATACTTTTCATACCTTGCGCGCCAACTTGAGTATCAAGGACTTCGAGCGACATCTAGTTCTGAAATACCATGGGGCTCTACATAGGTACATCCAAACCGAAATGGATTTCCTAAACATCTCATCATTAGGCGTTGCCTATCGATATGTTGTCAAAATCGAGCATAAATTTAGGCACCAGAACAAATGGGAATTCGGGTCTACAAATATGAAACAACCAAAGCACGGTAAAGACTACCCTAACCAACATCCCCTATACAACCAGTCCAAGACACGGGACAAAAAGAGTAAAGGGAAGATGAAGAATGACACTGGGAGGTGATGTGACTTCCACAAAATCCCCTAGCACAACACCGATGAATGTTGCTCGAAATAGTCATTGGTGGCTGAGGTCAAAGACACGGAGCCAAACCCTGATTTAGAATCTGATCCATAAAATATTGAATATAGATAGATCATCGACACAGACCCCACTGCCATTGTCGCGACTGCAACAATTCAACCAGNCCAGAAGAACCTCATCTCAGCTAAGGTCATCAAACAGTTGGGGTTATCGAAAAAACTACACCCACAACCATACAACATTAGGTGACTTCACTAGGGTCGAGATCTCCATGTCAGCCAACAGTGTCACCTATCCTATGGCCTCTATCCCTTCAAGGATGAGGTAGTGTGTGATTTTGCCCCTCTTGATGTCTCTGATGTGGTTTTGGGCCAACCATATATGTGGAGACGTCATGATGTCTATGAGTCTAGACTTCGTAGTGTCATTATTACTCTGGGAGGTCATCTCTATTGGATACCGGAGGTAGTTCTGACTACTGCTCCACCTAAATATTGTCACAAGGTAATCTCTCATACTACAAAATTCATCCTCTTCACAGTTTGTTCAAAGGATGAACATAAGACCGCTACAACCACTGCAGCCTCAAAACCTTCTATCCAGCAAAAACAGATTTTCAAAGAGAAAGAAGATATTTCTTCTTCACCTACAATGGTGCCTACATAATACCCTGCCAAACCTAGAGACAACAAGTTGGTGGAGCATATTCAACCCCGCCAACAACCAATTTGTGACAATCTTCCACAAACCAAACAACACAACCTCTCCAACAAAGAACGCAACTCACCAAGATTCATGTTTAGAACATGCTTTCCCCTCTTCCCTGGGCACTCAACGTAATGGAGACCATTTCTTCCTAAGGGGGGAGGATTGATCCAAGTGGATATTGGTGGCCACCCACCTGTTCCAATTGTCCCCTTTTGTCATTTTTTAGTTCATCACGTTCTTCTGTACTTCATTGTAATTATGGGTTCTACACTTATGGGGTTGTCTAAATCCCTAAACATATTCCAGGTGGATATTGGTGGCCTCTCACCTAATCCAACAAGCTTATTTTGTATTTTTTCATGTCTGCACATCTTGTTGTACTTCCAGGGCCGTTTTGGAGGCCTAAACAGAGTTTTTTTTTTCTCTCACAGTCAAACTATAGACAAAGTCAGAGTTTGATGGTGGAATGTGTATCTCTCTAAAAGACCTTTCCAACAGGCTATCACACGTCTAAAACGAAGATCGTATGCAAAAGCTACGACCCCAGGAAGTTAATGTACTAACTTACTCAAATAGGGCCCACATGACTTTTGGTGTTTCATCTTCTAAGGTTAGGAGAAATTACTAAGTTGACAAGTGGTTAGAAGTGGGTTACCCCTAAAATAAGGAAAGTGGTTTAAGATGGCTAGAAGGTAACCCCTTAAGGTAAAGTAAAGTGATGAGTGTACTATAAGTCAAAATGGATACAAAATAAATTATTTAAATAATAAAGTTAATGGATAAATTACTAATTGGAAAAGTGGTTAAAATTTGGTTAACCCTAAAATAAGGAAAGTGGGTTAATATGGTTAAAAGGTAACCCCTTGAGGAAGCTACATGAAAGTATAAACAAGAGGCAAGGCTCTCTCATTTTAAATCACAATTGAGTATATTGAATATCTACAGGCGACTGAGGTAAACCAAGGATATCTAAGCCAAATTTTAGAGGGAAGGTGAAGTAAATAAGGTCGAAATTCAAGGGAGGATAAATTATTTCGATGATGTTTTCTAAGGTATGTTATTTACAGGCCATCTCACCATTTTCACAATAACTATTTTTCTAGAATGATTCAGAACATCAAATTGGGAGACCATTGAGGAAACATATCCAAGTAGTTGTGGTATGAATTTCAGCTTATGGGTCATTGTATTTTTGGAGTTACACTCCATGGAAAATAGGGTTTGTGGCTAGTCCTGAAACTAGTCTAAAACAGGTGTTTCGGGTTAAAACGTCATAACTTCTTCATAACATATCCAAATTCAGTAAGACCAAATGTGTTGGTTAGAGTACAGTCTGTAGTATTCTTTGTAAAATTTTCAGATCTAAACAACAAATATGATGTGCGGGGAACACTCTACAAGTTCGCTCTCTAGAATAAGCCAAAATTTAACAAGGTACGCCATTTTTTCTATAACTCATTTTCTGAGAGGTTTCAAGTATTGAAACCTAGAGAAATTGCATAAAAACACACTAAAGAACATTGTGTACTATTTTTAGATATTTATTTATTACAGGTACATAGTTATGATTATTTCAAGTTAGTGTTGTTGACTAATCCAAAACTAGTCATGTGAGACTAAAGTAAAGTTTGATGAAAATGATAGTCTCTTGTTGTTAAAGTTAAGTAAGTTTTGCAGGATGAAGTACATGTTGGTGCATGGTTGATGCACTTGTTTATGGTACAATTTGATTACATGTTGTTTGGTACAGGTTGGTGCATGGTTGATGCACTTGTTTATGGTACAGGTTGATGCATGGTTCAGGTTATTGGTATAGGTTGTTTGGTGCAGGTTATTTGATACAGGTTTACAACAGTATATCTCACAGTGATAGTGTGACATTGGTTCCATCATTCTACTTATACATCAGGGCAGTTGGACGGAGCAAGGACAGGTGGTTGTAGCCACCTTCCGGTTGTATTCAGAGAACATAGGGGGTTGTAGCCTCCTTCTGGTTGTAGCCAGATAATTGGGGAGTTGGACCTTCCCTCAGGTTGTAGCCTGAGAAACTAGGGGGTTGGAGCCTCCTTCCAATTGCATCTGGAAAACAAAGGAAGTTGGTGCTTCCAATGAATGTAATTCTTCAAGACATATAAGAAAAAGTATTATGTGGTTTTCTCCCTCTTTGAGTTTCCACATAAAAACACTGGTGTATTGTGTATATGTACGATTGTTCATTTGTTCATTGTTTATTTACTCTGCAAATATTGGATGATAATTCTACATTGATACAACACTTGCATTATATGGTTAAAAAGGATTATATTGCTCTATTACTGATTCACCCCCCTCTCAGAAATCCAACAATTGGTATCAGATCTGGCTCCTTCAAGAAATAGTTTAACCACTGTAAGTAGATCATGGATTATTCTGAGAATGGAGTACCAATGTTTAATGGTCATAATGGTTTTAAGTATGAGATGTGGAGCATATGGATGAAAGTATATTTACAGGCACAGGGACATTATATTTAAGCATATAGGGGCTTCCATAGTGCAAGAGTTAAGGGAGCTCTAACTGAGTAGTTCATAAGGCACAATACTTGCTAAGGTTTTGCAAATGGGGTAGCAAGCTAAGTGGGCTTGATTCTGGTAAAAACTCCACAGTTAAGCACGCTTGAGCTAGAGGCGTCTTGGGATGGGTGACCACCTGGGAAGTCATGGTTACCGGGTGCAAGCCCCAGAAGTGATGATTGATGCTATGTGATTCATTTCGTTGGTTTCAATCCCATTTCTTCACCCCTGTGAGCATCACCTGATGCAATGAGTGCTAAGTGGACTATTCAAATCATGAGAATTATTATTCAGTTGCAACTAATACTCATGAATATGGGTCATAGATTAATGACTTA